>JAHIAM010008440.1:0-11700 GCA_021605205.1 Aegilops longissima
GATCTATGCATATTTTGAGATACTTCAGTAAGGGTGTTTTGTAAATCATGACTTGCTCTATCCATCCATGCCTTTGTTTGCAATTATGGGATGCCATAGCTTGAGTCAATCGAGCTCTACTTTTGCTATCAAATGATTCCTGGCAGATTGTATACATGTTATTCAATTTTGCCTAGCTTGTTGTGGTTGATCCATTTATGCTATGTTATTGTTCTTGCCATGTATGTCTTCTATGTCATGTCTTATTGATGTATGTATGCTTAGTTTATCATTTGAGGCTCTGTAGTGAGTGCATTGAGCTTGTAAACATGCCCTCTCGTTATCAGTTTTTGACATGTCATGTTGCTGAATCTGTTAACAAGACTTTCAATTTTGACATGGGTGTTACTATATTTTCTAGTCCTTTTTGGCTTATGGTCAGTAAGGGACTTTTGTTCTAGGCTTTGAGTAGATTCATGCCATGCCATGTTTTGCTATTTTAAGGTCCTGTAGCATGTAGTTTTGCTGCTCTGAACATTGCAACCTGATGCTGTTTTGCCATGTCCAGCCTGATTATTATTGCACTTTTGCCATGCTTGTTTGAACCTGTTATGATGTGAACTAGCCGTAGCTCAGTGCTCATCTTTTGTCGAGCATCATGTGTGAGATCACTGCCATGTTCTTTGTTGATACGTTTGGGTGCAGTAGCAATTAATTGTTGCTTGCTAAGTGGCATCATGCTGTTAATGGCAGATTTGCGCCATTCTTGTTTTGCTTGTCATTTGCAAACCGTGCATCCGATTCGGTGATCTTTATATCGATTTCAACGAAATCATCTCATCTTTCAGTGGCATGCTTGGTTTGCCAAGTTGATGCCTGGTTCATCATTACCTTCGGGCCTTTTATCGCATTGCATACCACATCATGCATATCATGTCATGTTTTGCATCATGTTGATTGTGCATTGCACCGTGATTTATTGTGGTTCCTTTGTTTGTGTTGTTGCTTTGGGTAGAGTCGGAGGCGATGCGTGAGCGAGGAACCTGTTGAGAGCGCTTCGAGGATCAAGCTTTCGACAACTCTGAGAACATTGCGAGCAAGATGACCATACCCTCGAAATCACTTCTATCTTTGCTATGCTAGTTGCTCGCTCTTTTGCTATGCCTATGCTGCGATGCCTACCACTTGCTATATCATGCCACCCATATTGCCATGTCAGCCCTAACCATCCTTTTCCTAGCAAACCGTTGATTGGCTATGTTACCGCTTTGCTCGCCCTCTTATAAGCGTTGCTAGTTGCGGTGAAGCTGAAGTTTGTTCCTTGTTGGAACATGGAGATGTTGTTCCTTATTGGAACATGGTTACTTGTTGGGGATATCACAATATATATATATATCTGCTATAATTAATACATCTATATACTTGGTAAAGGGTGGAAGGCTCGGCCTTATGCACAGTGTTTTGTTCCCTCTTGCCACCTAGTTTCCGTCATACCGGTGTTATGTTCCTTGATTTTGCGTTCCTTACGGTTGGGTGATTTATGGGACCCCTTGACAGTTCGCTTTGAATAAGACTCGTCGACAGGCCCAACTTTGGTTTTACCATTTGCCACCTAAGCCTTTTCCCCGGGTTTTGTGAGCAGGGTCATCTTTATTTAACCCGGGCGGTTCTCCTTCGATTGCTGGTCCAACTTGGCGATGTCCGGCGCCCTTGGGCAACCAAGGTTTATGCCAACCCGGCGTCTGGCTCATCGGTGTGCCACGAGAGCGAGATATGTGCAGCTCCTATCGGGATTTGTCGGCACATTCGGTGGCTTTCTGGTCTTGTTTTATTGTTGTCGAAATGTCTTGTAGTCGGGATTCGAGATTGATCGGGTCTTCGGTAGAAGAATATCCTTCGTTGACCGTGAGAGCTTATAATGGGCTAAGTTGGGACACCCTGCGGTAATATCTTTAAAGCCGTGCCCGCCGTTATAGGCAGATGGGAATTTGTTAATGTCGGTTGTAGAAAACCCAAAGTTGACCTCAAATAAAATACACATCAACGGCGTGTGTTACCGTGATGGTCTCTTCTCGTGAGTCCGGGAAGTGAACACGATGTTGGAGTTATGTCGGCGTAAGTAGTTGGGATCACTTCTTGATCACTACTAGTTTCACGACCGTGCTTTGCTTCTCTTCTCGCTCTCTTTTGCGTAGTAGCCACGGATATGCTAGTAAACTGCTGCAGCTCCACTTTACTACTCTGTCCTTCCTATAAGCTTAAATAGTCTTGATCTCATGGTGTGAGATTGCTGAGTCCCGTGACTCACGAGATACTTCAAACCAGTTGCGAGGTTCGATGAGGCGGTCACGGTGATTCAACCGAGCTCAAGTGGGAGTTCGACGAGGCGTGGTCGTTACTATATGTCTTTTCAGATGATCGATGAGTGGTGCCAGTTGGGACGATTCGGGGATCTGTGTAGCATTTGGGGTATCTTCATTTATTTTGGTTACGTAGTCGGACCTTGAGTGTACTCGTATGATGGATGTTTATTTATGTCTTGTGTGAAGTGGCATTTGTAAGCCAACTATGTATCTCTTTCCTTATTTATTACATGGGTTGTGTGAAGATTACCTCACTTGCGACATTGCTTTCAATGCGGTTATGCCTCTAAGTCGTGCCTCGACCGTGGGAGATATAACCGCATCGAAGCGATACAAGTTGGTAATCGAGCCTTCCCGACTTAGGAGCCCCTACTAGATTGTTTCTTGGCGTTGTTGAGTCTAGAATGGAAAATGTTTTGAGTCTTAGGATTATATATATCGGAGTAGGATTCTTTTTACTCCCGGTCCCTACGTCGCTCTCGGTGAGGTATCTGGCGTAGAGTTTTGACTCTTCTCTCCTCAAATTTCACTAAAAATTTTTTAGGATCACGTGGGTATCTTGGAATCGTTCCGATGGTTTTGTGGCGAGAACATTGTTCTTGGTGCCTCGACATTTAGGGGTTGTGGCGGTGTCCGGGGAGTTGAGCTCCGAGGTGTTGTCGTCACAATTTCATCGTTGCGATTCTGGAATACGAGTTTTGCCGACATCGAAATCTCTTTTGTGCGAGTTGTTGGTGAGATAACCTGATAGCCCGATCTTGTGGCGAGTGAGAATATTGCCATGACTTGCATAACGGATGTTTTTGAAGGTCGGTACGATTTCGAGGATTTCTTGGTTATGTGTTGTGGATGGATCTGGTGGATCTAGGTATTGTTAGTTTGGGTGATATATTTTGTGTCCCTGTATCCCCAACACCAGTTGCATAACCATAAAGTTTGGGAGTTTATAGGTGGGAATTCTAGTAGCTTACGGGATATTCTTTCCGGCGGATGTATGATTTGAGATTGGGGTTCAACGTCTAGTGGTCCGCCCATTCACGGTCGATTCTGATGGTGGCGAGGCGTCTTAAAGAATCCTTGGCTATGCTGATTCAGGGGCGTCTTGTTAGTCATTCGTGGCGTCCGCTATCGTCGTGTCCGTGTGGGGCCCTACACGAACACTTTGGCGAAATCTCTATCATGTGTTTGTTCGGCTCATTCTAGAAGCCAACCTTTTGTTTCGGTTGTGATATTCGATTTGTTTCTAAGACATATGTTGTTTCCATATCTTTATCTAAGTGGCTTCTCACCTTAATGGACGTGTGATGATTAACTTTGGAATTCATTCGTTCATTCTTGTTCGAATGTTTATTGTGAAGACTATATGTTGCAATTTCTATCCGTTGATTCTACTTATCTATTTTGTCTATCAAAGGACTAACGGATGTCACCCTCTTCAGGATGGCTCCATGGTAGCGTCGAATCCGGATCGCAATGATGGGGATCGGTCAGACCCTCCACCTCCACCTCCACCTCCGCCTCGGAGGCTGGCAAGCTATCATGGCAGCCACCAATGCCAATGCTCGAGATGATTTTGCAGCTCTTGCAAGAAGCGTACTGAGGCAAGGCAATCAAGGCAATCAAGGCAATCAAGGTCAAGGCAACAATCAGCCACACTTTGCTACTCTCGGTCGGTTCCTCGCTAATCAGCGAAGTCTTTCGGTTTACGTGTCGAGGCCACGAGGCGGCTGACGATTGGTTAGTGGACATCTGCAAGCACTTTGGTGTAGCAATGTCGGACACGAGGACTTTGTCAAGTTTGCATCATTTCAACTCAAGGATCAAGCTCTTTGAGTGGTACCGACAATACAAAGATTCGGAGGAGGTCGTGTCATTACAGGATGAGTTCGCCGTGATTTGAGCTCATCACATTCGAAAAGTGTTGTTGAGAGCAAGCGTGAGGAGTTCCGCAATCTCAAGCAAGGCAACATGTCTGTCTATCAATACAATATCCAGTTCGAAGCTTCGCTCGTTTTGCTAAGCAAGGCGTGCACGATGAAAGAGTATGATCTACCAATTCAGAGGTGGTGCGAGAGAAGATCTGCAATTACCTCTTGTCTTTGTTTGAGCGGATAAGTATGATGATTTCTACAACATGGCACTCAAGCAAGAAGCGGCCCAACTCAAATGTGAGGCTTCTAAGAAGAGAATCGAGGATGCGATTCAGTCCTCTTCGTCCTCTCAAGTGGCAGCTAAGCGGCAGAAGTTTTACTGCCCCCTCCTCCGTTCCGTCGGCCTTACCAGTGAGAAGAACTCGGTGGCGTGGATCTTCCACCCACCCAACCCAAGCTATCGAGAACAAGTCTAATTCTCAAGCTCCAAGGTCAAGTGCTCCTTACCACCGTCCGCTCTACGAGGTCACTTGCAACAAGTGTCGGCGAAAGGTCACTATCTGAACAAGTGCTTCAACGAGGCGTCTTCCGCCTCCTCCTCTGTGAAATCTTCCAGCAATGCGGTGGTCAAGCATAATCCCAAGTCTGCAAAGGTGAATATGATGAATGCAGCTCAGGCGGAGGATTCTTGAGATGTGATCATGGGTAATCTCTCGATTAATGATATTCTGCAAAAGTCTTATTTGATCTTTGGTGCATCGCATTCTTTCATTTCAAGACCTTTTGCATCTAAGCATGAGTTGGTTTTCAAGATTTGCCTAAACCATTATCGGTTGTCTCTCGGGTAAATTCATGCATGCAAGCTCCATGGTTCGGATGTTTCTATCAAGATGGCGATTATAGGTTTTGGCTAAACCGATTGTCCTTGGTGACTCGGATATTGATCTTATTCTCGGAATGGGTGGCTTTATCGGCACAAAGCTCAAATTGATTGTGCTGCCGGAAATTCAATTGACTCACTCTTCTAATGATGTGATCATCTATACGCTCGTGATGAAACCATTGGTTGTTTTCTCTCAATGAGAAGGCGAACTGAATGCCATCTCTCAATTCGATCGTTTGTGAGTACCAAGATGTCTTTCGGAAGAGCTTCGGGTATGCCTCCTCATCGGCCCGATTGAGTTCGTTATCGATCTTGAGCACGGCCTTGAACCCGTTGCAAGCGTCCATACAAGCTTGGACCCGATGAGCTGAAGGAATTGAAGAAGCAGCTCGATGAACAAGGCGTCTGCAGGTTTGATCGGGCCGAGTTCATCTCCTTGGGGTTGTGGTGTTCTTTTGTCGGAAGAAGGATGGGCGGACCGACTTTGTGTCGATTACCGTCCATTGAATAAGAAGACAATCAAGAACAAGTATCCACTTCCCAACATCAATGAGCTTTTGAGCAACTCAAAGGTGCTCTGTGTTCTCCAAGCTTGACCTTCGTATGGGGTATCATCAGATTCGCATTCGTGAACAAGATATTCCCAAGACGCTTCGAGAACAAGTTTTGGTTCTTATGAATATCTTGTCATGTCTTTCGGCCTCGTCAATGCTCCTCCAACATTCTCGCGGATGATGAACTTCATATTCAACCCCTACACCAATGAATTAGTCTTGGTCTATCTTGATGATATTTTGGTCTTCTCCAAGAATAAGAAGGATCATGCCAAACATTTGCGATTGGTGCTAGACAAGCTCGAGAGTACCAATTCTATGCTAAGTTCTCCAAATGTGAATTACGGCTTGATGAAGTGCTTTATCTTGGTCATATCATCTACGCCAAGGGCATCGCTGTTGATCCGAGAAGGTGTCCGCAATTGTGAATTGGGAACCTCCTCGGAATGTCAAGCGACTCCATGATTTTCTTGGTCTTGCAAGCTATTGCGAAGATTCGTTGAGAATTTCTCCAAGATTGCAAAGCCTCTTTCCAACCTTCTCCGAAGCATGTGAAGTATGTACGGTCTCCCGAGTGTGGCGTTGCTTTCAATACCCTCAAAGAGAAACTCGTCACAGCTCTGTTACGACTCCTCTGATGAATCCAAGCCATTTGAAGTTTTACGTGATGCTTCTCTTCAAGGTCTCGGTGCTGTGTTAATGCAGAGAGAGAGTTGTGGCTTATACCTCTACTTGATTGAAGCCCAGCGAAAAGAACTACCCCTCACGATCTTGAGTTGGCGGCGGTTGTCCATGCATTGATAACTTGGAGACATCTCTTGTTGGGAAGGAAAGTGGACATTTTCACGATCACAAGAGTCTCAAGTACATCTTCCTCAGCCCAACCTCAACCTCGAGGCGGACTCGATGGGTGAAATGATTCAAGAGTACAACCCAAGTATTGAGTATACTCGGGCAAAGCCAATGTCATTGCAGATGCTTTGGCGGAAAGCTTCTACTGCAGTCTAATCCTCAAGCCCTTTCGGCGGATCTCGTGAAGCTTTCCATAGCTGAATCTTCAAGTTGTTCCTCAAGGCTTTCTTGCCAACCTCATAGTCTCTCCTACCTTGGAAGATCAGATTCGTGAGGCTCAACTTCTGGATGCCATGGTGAAAAAAGTGAAGCGTGGTATCGACAAGGGCATTTCCAAGTACAAGTGCTTCCCGTTGATGACAAAGACACTCTTTTCTTGAGGACGGATTGTGGTTCCTAAGGGTGATCTAAGAAAAGTCATTATGAGCGAGGCTCTGGTCGCTTCTATCCATTCATCACGGAAATGCGAAGATGTACCATGACCTCAAGCAGTCATATTGGTGGACTCGAATGAAGGCGAAATTGCTCAATTCGTGAATGAGTGTGATGTCTGCGAGAAGAGTGAAAGCGAGAACACCAAAGACCAGCTGGTCTCCTCCAACCTCTTGCTATTCTGAATGGAAGTTTGATCATATTGAAATGGACTTACGTGGTGGCTTTCCAAAGTCAAGCGTGGAAATGATGCTATCTTCGTTGTCATTGACAAGCTTACTAAAGTGGCTCATTTTCTTCCTATCAAAGAATCCATCACAGCAGCTTAGTTGGCGAGCTATACACCTCGAGGATTGTCTCCTTGCGGCATTCCACAAGTGATCTCTTGGACCGTGGCAGCATCTTTACCTCCAAGTTTTGGGATTCTTTTGAGGAAGGCCATGGGCACCAACATTCGTTTCACACAGCTTTCCATCCTCAAACAAGTGGCCAAGTCGGCGAGTAAATCAAATCCTTGAAGATATGCTCGGGGCTTGTGTCATTTCTTCGGTATGAAGTGGGAAGATTGTCTTCCATATGCGAGTTCTCCTACAACAACAGCTTCAAGCGAGTTGGGCAAGGCCCCATTCGAAATTCTCTATGGCGAAAGTGCCGTACTCCTCTCAATTAGTGCAGAGGCGGTGAGCGCCAACTTCTTGGCAATGACTTGATCACGAAGCGAAGAAATGTGCCAAGTCATTCGTGAGAATCTCAAAGCAGCATAATCGCGCGGAAAGCTATTATGATGATAAGCACCGTGATGTGGCTTTGAAATCGGAGACCATGTCTACCTCGCGTCTCTCAATGAAAGGCACTTTCGTAAACCCGGTATCAAAGGAAGCTTGCCCTAGATCGTGGGTCCTTTCAAGATCATTGGGAAAAGAAGCGATCTAAGCCTATCAACGAGCTTCCATCCAACCCACAAGCGTGCACGATGTGTTTCACGTGTCACAACCATAAGTGCTTCAAGACTCTGAGCGCACTATCAACCGAAGAGATTGACCTTCAAGAAGATCTCTCTTATCATGAGCACCCGTTGCTATTCTTGAAGAAACCGGCGCAAGACTACGCAACAAGTCAATCAAATTCCTGAAAGTGAAGTGGTCACACCATTCGAGCCCAGAAGCTACACAGGGGCCGAGGATCACCTCCGTTCGAATATCCGGAGTTCTTTCGGTCCTAGATCTCGGGGCGAGATCCTCTTGTAGTGGTGGAGTGTTGTAACACCGGAAGTAACTTTCCATATTTGTAACTCCAACTCTTGCCATTTTCGGCATTGATATATGATATTCCTCAGTGGTTGGGTTTTCTTCATTTTGCATTTTGTCCATGTCATGCATTTTATATTATGTCATCATGTGCATCGCATTTGCATACGTGTTAGTCTCATGATTCGAGCATTTTCCGTTGTCCGTTTTGCAATCCGGCACTCCTATCTCCCGGCGGTCCCTTTTACGTTTTTCCGTGTGCGGGTATTAAACCTTCTCGAAATGGACCGAGGTTTGTCTAGTGGCCTTGGTATACCACCGTAGACCACGGTCAAGTTTAGGTCATTTGGAGCTCGTTTGGTACTCAACGATTAACCGCACTCTCGCAAAGGCCTCTTTTAAGTTGCAGCCCAACACCCTTCAAAACAGCCCAATAACCCATCTAAGTCACTCCCATGCTCTCCGTCGTTCGATCACGATCGTGTGGTAACTACACCTCATTTGGACTCTCCTAGCTCCCTCTATGCCTATTTAAGCACCTCCCGAAAATCCGGATCAATTCCACCCGAAACCCTAGCTCTTCTTCCCATGCGCCGGACGTGTCCGCCAGCGCGGACCTTCCGCCGCCGCCGCCCGCAGCCGTGGCAGGCTGCCACGTGGCCCGCCGCCGCCCCGCCTTGCGCGTCGCCGGGCCCCGTCCCCCGCCGGGCGAAGCGGGCCAGCAGCCGCCGCCACCGCGATGCCTCCGTGGCGCCTCCTCGCCGCCTCGCCCCGCCCTCTCGCGCCTCGCCGGCGGCCGCACTCGCCCGGCAGCGCCCGATCGCCGCCAGCGCCGCTCAGCCACCCGCATCGCCTCGCCGCCCGCCGCCCCGCCGCCCGTAAGCCTCGCCGCCCTCATGGCCGTGGCGGCCGCCTCGGCAGCGCCGCCTCCGGCCGCCCAGTCCCCTCCGGCGGCGCCCTTCCTCCTCCCCGCGCCGGCGACCCCGCGCCGATCCGATCCGGCCTCGGGATCCGTGCGGCCGTTGACCTCTCTTCTCCCCCCTCCTATTTTTCTCTAAGTTTTTATTGCATCTAATGTTATTTGTTGCATTTTCAACATGCTATATCTTCGCATCCGTAGATCCATTTTTCGCGTATAATATGTCAAAATGTTCGCCTCGAAGAGTAGATCATTTCATTCCATTGCATCATTTTCATTTGAGCTCATCTTGATGCCCGAAATGCTGTTGGAAGAGTGCTATGTGCTGATAGTTTCTGATTTTTATCAGGACTTGCACTTTTGTTATTTTTGCCATGATTAATATGTGCACCCTATGAATTTGAGTCCTACATGTGTTTTGTAAAATGCCATGCCTTATTTCCAGGGGTATATGCCATGTATTTTTGTGATCTATGTGGTGACTAGCACAAGCATGCAAAGTAGGTGTCCTGATGTTGCTGATTTCAGCCCTGTTTTAGCTGATTTTGATGCCATGTTTACTTGTTGATACCAAGAGATTTATGCATATTTTGAGATACTTCAGTAAGGGTGTTTTGTAAAGCATGACTTTCTCTATCCATCCATGCCTTTGTTTGCAATTATGGGATGCCATAGCTTGAGTCAATCGAGCTCTACTTTTGCTATCAAATGATTCCTGGCAGATTGTATACATGTTATTCATTTTTGCCTAGCTTGTTGTGGTTGATCCATTTATGCTATGTTATTGTTCTTGCCATGTATGTCTTCTATGTCATGTCTTCTTGATGTATGTATGCTTAGTTTATCATTTGAGGCTCTGTAGTAGTGCATTGAGCTTGTAAACATGCCCTCTCGTTATCAGTTTTGACATGTCATGTTGCTGAATCTGTTAACAAGACTTTCAATTTTGACATGGGTGTTACTATATTTTCTAGTCCTTTTGGCTTATGGTCAGTAAGGGACTTTTGTTCTAGGCTTTGAGTAGATTCATGCCATGCCATGTTTTGCTATTTTAAGGTCCTGTAGCATGTAGTTTTGCTGCTCTGAACATTGCAACCTGATGCTGTTTTTGCCATGTCCAGCCTGATTATTATTGCACTTTTGCCATGCTTGTTTGAACCTGTTATGATGTGAACTAGCCGTAGCTCAGTGCTCATCTTTTGTCGAGCATCATGTGCAGATCACTGCCATGTTCTTTGTTGATACGTTTGGGTGCAGTAGCTTAATTAATTGTTGCTTGCTAAGTGGCATCATGCTGTTAATGGCAGATTTGCGCCATTCTTGTTTTGCTTGTCATTTGCAAACCGTGCATCCGATTCGGTGATCTTTATATCGATTTCAACGAAATCATCTCATCTTTCAGTGGCATGCTTGGTTTGCCAAGTTGATGCCTGGTTCATCATTACCTTCGGGCCTTTATCGCATTGCATACCACATCATGTATATCATGTCATGTTTTGCATCATGTTGATTGTGCATTGCACCGTGATTTATTGTGGTTCCTTTGTTTGTGTTGTTGCTTTGGGTAGAGTCGGGAGGCGAGTGCGTGAGCGAGGAACCTGTTGAGAACGCTTCGAGGATCAAGCTTTCGACAACTCTGAGAACATTGCGACAAGATGACCATACCCTCGAAATCACTTCTATCTTTGCTATGCTAGTTGCTCGCTCTTTTGCTATGCCTATGCTGCGATGCCTACCACTTGCTATATCATGCCACCCATATTGCCATGTCAGCCCTAACCATCCTTTTCCTAGCAAACCGTTGATTGGCTATGTTACGCTTTGCTCAGCCCTCTTATAAGCGTTGCTAGTTGCGGTGAAGCTGAAGTTTGTTCCTTGTTGGAACATGGAGATGTTGTTCCTTATTGGAACATGGTTACTTGTTGGGGATATCACAATATATATATATATATCTGCTATAATTAATACATCTATATACTTGGTAAAGGGTGGAAGGCTCGGCCTTATGCAGTGTTTTGTTCCTCTTGCCACCTAGTTTCCGTCATACGGTGTTATGTTCCTTGATTTTGCGTTCCTTACGGTTGGGTGATTTATGGGACCCCTTGACAGTTCGCTTTGAATAAGACTCGTCCAGCAAGGCCCAACTTTGGTTTTACCATTTGCCACCTAAGCCTTTTCCCGGGTTTTCGCGAGCCGAGGTCATCTTTATTTTAACCCCGGGCAGTTCTCCTTGATTGCTGGTCAACTTGGCGATGTCCGGCGCCCCTTGGGCAACAAGGTTTATGCCAACCCGACGTCTGGCTCATCCGGTGTGCCACGAGCGAGATATGTGCAGCTCCTATCGGGTTGTCGGCACATTGAGGTGACTTCTCTGGTCTTGTTTTATTCTTTGTCGAAATGTCTTGTAGTCAGGATTCGAGATTGATCGGGTCTTCGGTAGAAGAATATCCTTCGTTGACCGTGAGAGCTTATAATGGGCTAAGTTGGGACACCCTGCGAGGTAATATCTTTGAAAGCCGTGCCCGCCGTTATGAGGCAGATGGGAATTTGTTAATGTCGGTTGTAGAAAACCCAAAGTTGACCTCAAATAAAATACACAT
>JAHIAM010008441.1:0-18833 GCA_021605205.1 Aegilops longissima
CGTTCCTAGGAAGCGTTTGAGTGCTCATGACTTTTATAGGGAAAAAAAAGCATCCGCCCGGACTGCTGGCGTGAAAGTTGTCAATCCAACCTCTACCAGGCGGGCTCCCTTTTTGGTCGGGAGGAGGCGGCGCAAAGCGCGGCGGGCGTTCCTCCGACGGAGGATGCCGACAGGCTATCCGCCACAAAGTCACGAGGTGGAAGTGCCTGAATCACAGTGCCGCGGACAGTATTTCATGTGCGTGCTTCTCCCGGGCGTTGAATGCCTTTAACACAGGGCCGCGCACCTTCGTGCTGCTCAAGATGGTTTTATCGAGCCACGGGCGGTATGTAAAGACATCTGGTGAAGAATTTAATAGTTATATATGCCGGTAGCCCCGAGACTTAAAGTAGTTATATTAACTGATTTAAGGATCATATAAACGTAGGATCTTCGAGAAGAATACCCAACTGTCTCGGGAGCTGCAAGAGTGCAAGGCCCAAGGCCGCTCTTTACAGGCGCGAGGAGGAAGCATGAGGACCTCTCTTGTTAACGCATTATTTTAGAAAGATAAGTAGCGTTTGGCCTTTGCATAAGCTCTGAAAAAGAAAAATGGCGTTGCAGGTGCTGCTGGACAAGATCCGGACGGGCAAGAACCTGCGCCAACTAAAGGCGGCGAGAGGTCTTTGCATAAGGTGCAGCATGAAAGGAACAAGCTCGGGATGCCCATGCCCAGCTTGAGAGAAGAGCTGAAAAGCGTTTGGGCGAGCTATCGGGCTCCGTTAAGGAGAATCAGCGGCTTCGTCGGCATATATAGTAAGTGCTTGGCGAACTCCTTTGAAAAGAAGAGTTCGCGAGGAAGTCAATTTGACAGAATATGTGCAGGTATGCTCACAGGTGCCTGCTGTGGAGGAGATGCCCGTCAGCGGGTGATCAACTTCCCGGTGTTGCAAGCCCGATCGAGCGAGTTGGCGGGCAATGGCGGCGTCATCCGAGCATTGTGGCCAGCCTTCTCCTTACCCGAGGGTCTTGGGGAGCTTCGGAGAAAGCTGCGAGAGAAGTGCGGCGGCGCTTCCATTTATGGAAGATTCGGCCTGCCGCCAAGGTGCCGAGGAGGCTGGGCCATGGTAAAGGCAGCGGTACAGGCGGATCCCAACCACATGGCGAAGTCGGACTGTGGGGCCCGATGGGAAGGAGATCCTGTGAGTTTAGTATCTGGCCAAGTGGAGTTGGCGCTAAATTATCCAACAGGAGTATAAATTAGACATGACCTGTTAGGCGGGATTGAGGAAGAATACAATCGGTCGATTTGACAATGTATTATAAAATGACATACAAAATGCCTTCTAGCGGATTGTAGATCGTTTGTCTTTGCCGACCTTTTAAGCCGACCTCGGGACCCTAGAGTCCGGTGTGTCGAATACCTTCTCGGTTATGAAACAGGCAGGGGTATGCATGGAGACCGAGCGTAGGGGTCATCGATGCTTTATCGGACAAGTGCCCAACTAGTTATGTTATATTACATGGGTAGTAAGAAACATCTTCGAGGAGAATAGTTCCGTTAAGGGTTCCTTTCCTCTGCGGGGTGGCATGCCCTAAAGTGCATGTCGGACTGCGAGCGAGAAAAACATCAGGGGCAGATAAATAAGTGGATAAAAAATCATCTTTTAAGTCACCGACCGAATATTCCCTTAAGAGCGCTAGCTTTCGGCTTCACCCGATCACGAGGTACACATCCGGCTGACCAGCGTAACAATCGCCTTGAGGTGCTCCTTTACCTCCTAGCGAACAATCGGGAGCGTGAGGGGTAAGCAGGAGGCCGAACAACCCAACAGCCAAAACTTAAGTCATATCGATGCATATAATGGTGAATAAAAGGTACATGTGGAGGCTTGACACATGTGGTGGGCATAAGCCCGTATAATTAAGCTTACGGTAAAAAGCCCCAGGTATAATGAGTGCGGATAGCACATCGGTTCTGTATGACGTTGCGCAAGTAGGCTCTTTAAGGCTTGGATGAATAGGGTTGAGAGAAAAAGACAAACAAAAAGGCAGCTAGTAAAAAAAAAAAAAATTTGGGCCGGGGAAGGGGCGAACTCTTAGTCGGCGCTAGGCATAGAATAAATCGGGCGGGCTGCGTTCCATGGGTTCGGCTCGAGTCGGTTATCCGATGCATTTACGTGAGCGGTATGCTCCGCGGTCGAGGACTTGATCGATGATGAAGGGCCTTCCCATTTGGGCTTGAGCTTGTCCTTTTCTTGTCCGGCGAGGCGTAGAACCAGTTACGTAGCGTTGTAAGTCTTGGCCCGTACTTCTCTCCTTTGATATCTTGAGCCTGCTGATAGAATCGGGCGAGCCTTGGTGACGTCGCTCTTCCTCAATGCGTCCAAGCTGTCCTGCCGATCTAACTTCGGCTTCTCTTTCTTCGTACATGCGCTTTCGAGGTGAGTCATGAATGATGTCGCGAGGCAAAACTGCTTCTGCGCCGTATACCATAAAAATGGTGTGAATCGGTAGTACGGTTAGGCGTTGTCCGCAGCCCAGTCTGGTCGAGCTCCTCTACCCGGTGCGTGTCAGTTCGTGAGGACCGCACTAGTGCGGGTTGCTGCCGCTCATTATTAGACCATTTGCTCGTTCCACTTGACCGTTGGTTTGAGGATGATAGGCGAAGCGTGTCGAGCTTGATGCCCATATTTTTGCACCATGATTTAACCTCGCCGGTGAAGTTAGGTACCGTTATCGGTGATGATGTTGTGGGGACACCATAGCGGTGTACCACCCGGATATAAAGTCTATCACTGGTCCGGACTCTGCCGTTTTAGCGGCTTGGCCTCTATCCATTTGGTGAATTTATCCACCATGACCAATAGGTACCTTTGCTTGTGGGTTCCCCCTTTAAGTGGTCCAACCATGTCAAGCCCCAGGACATGACGGCGGTAATGGGTATAGTTTTGAGGCGGTGGGTGGCATATAGCTCGATTAGCAAAGAGCGACAACAGGCGCATCTTTGGACTAAGTCTGAGCATCTGCTCGGGCCGTCGGCGATAAAATCCTGTCTGGAATGCCTTTCCTACAAGGGCCCGAGCTGCGGCGTGGTGTCCGCCTAGTCCGGCATGAATTTCAGCCGGGAGGTTTCGCCCTTCCTCTTGGAGATACACCTTTGAAGGACTCGGTTGTGCTTTTCTTATAAAGTTCTCCCTCATGGACCTTGTAGGCTTTAGATCGCGGACAATGCAGCGGGCCTCATTTTGGTCTTGGGAAGCTCCTGCATAAGCAAGTAGGCGAGAATGGCTACATCCATGGGGCAATTACCATTATATGTCGTGGGCGGAAGGTGTTATATCATCGGCTGAATCGCGGTTGGTGCGGCTTGTTCGGTTTGTTAGTTCGGACTCCTCTTCCCATAATGCGGATGGCTTGAAGAGCCATTCAAGAAAGATGTTAGGAGGGACAGCATCGCGTTTTAGCAATGTCGTGCCGATCGTCGGCTGCTTGGTTATTATCCGGGATCGTGATGGAATTGAGTCCTTGAAACTGGGCTGACATTTTAGGACAGTGTTGCGATATGCTGCCATTTTGGATCTTTGGCGTCAAAGTCTCCGTTTATTTGGGATATTGCGAGTTTGAATCGCGCACCTCTAGGCGTTGAATGCCCATGGAGATTGCCATCCGGAGACTTTGTAAAAGGGCCTCGTATTCGGCTGCGTTGTTGGAGTCCGTGTACATTATCGAACTACGTATTGGACGTGTCCCGATGGGGGCGTCAATCTGACGCCAGCCCCAGATCCGGCTAACATTTTAGAGCCGTCGAAGTGCATAATCAATTGGAGTATCGCCGTATTCTTTAGGGAGTTGGCCGGTCCATTCAGCGACAAAGTCAGCCAAAACTTGTGACTTTATAGCTAGCGAGGTTTGTAAGATATATCAAATGGTAAGAGCTCAATGGCCCATTTGCAATCCTGCCCGTCGCGTCGCGGTTGTTTATAATGTCGTTAAGTGGTACTTGAGGCCTTGTTATCGAACACTCTTGAAAGTAGTGCGGAGCTTGCGGGATGCCATGAACACGCGTATGCTATCTTACGATAGTGCGGGTAGCAGGACTTGCGGGGGTTAACACGGTGGATCGTAGTATACTGGTTTTGAAGAGAATTTATGCCGTTCTGTTTCTCGTTCGACGGCAGTACGCGCTTACAACTTGATGCGTAGCTGCGATGTATAACAACATTGGTTAGCATGGGTTGGCGCGGCCGGACGGTTGTTGCCAATATGGCCTTTATTTCTTGAGTCGGCGGTGGCACATCCGTCCACTCGAAGTGTTGATGTGCCTAAGGAGGCGATAGAGGTAATGCCTTTTCTCCTAGGCGGGAGATAAAGCGGCTTAAACCGCCACGCATCGATCAATTTTGTATTTGCTTGAGGTCTTTTGGGATATCTAGCTGTGTGAGCTCGGATCTTGGCTGGGTTTGCTTCAATTCCTCTACGGATACAATGAAGCCAGCTTTCCAGTGAGTACACCAAAAGCATTTTCGGTTCAGCTTGATGTCATATGCTCTCACGAGGTTGTCGAATGTGAGCCTCAAGTGCGTCTACTAGAGTTTCGGCGTGTTTAGTTTTGCGACTCGTCGTCTCGTATCCTCTACCGTTTTGCCGATCTGGGTAGCGGACATGTACGAATCATGCGGCTGATATGTTGCTTGGCGTTTTTAAGTCGAAGGGCATCGTGTTGAAGCAGAATGGTCCATATGGAGTAATGAATGCCGTTGCGGCTTGATCCGCTTCTGCAGTGGCATCGATGATTTGGTCGATCGCGGGGGAGGAAGGATCCTTTGGGCAGGCCTTATTTAGGTCTTTGAAATCGACACATAGGCGCGAGGTTGTCCTTCTTTGGTACCATTACCAGGTTTGCTAGCCAATCCGGTGCTTGATGTCTCGATGAATCCGGCTTCCAATAGTTTGGCTAGCTCTTCTCCCATTGCACTGTCTTTTGGGTTGGAAAATCGTCGAAGAGCACTGTTTGGTGGCTTGAATCCTTTTAGGATGTTTAGGCTGTGTTACGCCAATCTGCGTGGGATTCGGGCCTATCAGAGGCGCCAGGCAAAAATGTCCAATTTTCGAAGGAATTATCATGTCTGGCGTCCACATCGAGGTTCAATTGTGCCCGATGGAGGCCGTCTTTGTCGAGTCCGTTAGGTGGACTGGAATTTTACTATTTCATCTGCTGGTTTAAAGGAGGTGGACTTGGATCTCTTATCGAGTATCACATCGTCCCTATTCACCGTGGCGCGGCGTGGTGAGTTCCTCTGCCGCTAGGGCTTGGATAGTGCCTCTAAGGCTAATCTGGCTGTCTTGTTTTGGTGCGGAGTGCTATGTCCGGATCACTAACGAGAGTGATATTCCGTCGGGCGGGCATTTTGAGCTTCATGTACCCGTAATAAGTGCGGCTTGAAAAATTGTGAATGCCTCTCGTCCTAATATAGCGTGATATCCGCTGTTGAGCAGGGCCACTTGGGCGTGACTTCTTGGATCTGTAATTGTCGGTGGGCGAATACCACATCGAGTGTGATTTTTTCTGTCATGTAGCGCCTCCGGCTAAGTTATTCCTCTAAAGGTTGTGCTGCTTCGCTCAATGCGGCTCCAGTCTATTTCCATTTTTGAAGGTTTCCTCGTAGAGCGAGGTTTAATCCGCTGCCGCCATCCATCGGGACTTTTGTAAGTCGAAAGCCGTCCACTATTGGACTAAGTACCGGTCTGGTGGAGCTCGGGCTGTCGAATTTAGGTTAAATCGCTGGCGTTGAAGGTGATGGCTGTGTCGCTCCATGGATTGGTTGTTGCTACTTGGTAGACCTCGGCGAGGCAGCGGATTATTCGTTTCATATTATTTGATCACGAAAGTCTCGAAGACTGTTGATACCCGTACCGATGTTGTTGGAGTGGTTTCGGGGCTAGAACTCCTCTCCACTTTTGGCCTGCCATAATATCAACATGCTCGAAGGTTATGTGTTGGGACGGCGTATACATCTGTGAATTTTGAGGTCCGCTAAGCCATCCCTCTAATGCAGTTCCGTGCCCTTTATGGGGTGTTTGCTTTTTGGTTTTGCATCGGTGCACAGTGTAATGCACCCTTTACATTGCGGACTAGGGTTGTATTGGGGCGGATTGTCCCAAAATTATTTTGGTTGTCCGGAAACTCTCTATCGCCTGATACTTTCGTACTATGGGCCTTGAGTCTGGCGTGTAATTTCTGACGACGGTGGCGTTCAAGTCCATCGTCCGTGCAATTATTGCAAAAAATTGAGATTGCGTTTTCCTCACGGCGGTCCTTTATCTGTCCATAACAGGAGGAATCTAGCCCGATAGTGATGTCTTGTCTCGGCGGGCTCTTGCGGATTAGAGATAGATCGCATATGTAAGGCGGGCGGGTGGAATTAAGTCGAGAACCCTACCCATCTCAAGGCTCGAAGGCGAAGTTTCGAATTTGGAAGCTTGGATTGCTGGGCGTTGTCCAGCGAGTAGTCCGATGCGACTTTAAGTTCGGTCTTGATCGAAATCCGTCCCCTCGGGAATCCGGCATGGGGGTTGGGAGCCGGACATGACTAGTTTTCAATGTAGGGAAGCGTCGCGCATTGTTCCTCTACCTTTGCAGCGTGGTGGGTGACGGGGAAGTTAATCTCTCTCGGATCGGTTTAAGCCCAATCTGTTTGTAGTCATAGCGACTCCCAGCGTGCGTCACGATCAAGAGCTTCGTTCTGGACGAGGCTCTATTGGATCAACCGCTCGGCGAATTCGAGCTGACATGAAAATTGCTTTTGATGACTTGAGAGGTCATTGTCGAGCGGTGGCCGGACGGCGGTCATAAGAAAACCACCTAGCGGATAGTTTGGCGGCGGCCAAGGCTCCCTTGGTGAAAATACCGTCCTTGAAGGCGGGAGGAGGCATCCTTCCTATCGGTGGCACGCGGAGGAACTCTCAATGAAAGCACCAATGTCGGTGTCAAAACCGGCGGATCTCGGTAGGGGTCCCGAGCGTGCGTCTAGGAGGATGGTAACAGGAGACAAGGGACACGATGTTTTACCGAGTTGGGCCCTCTTGATGGAGGTAAAACCCTCGTCCTGCTAGATTGATATTGATATTTTGGATGTTTACAAGAGTGGATCTACCACGAGATCAAGGAGGCTAAACCTAGAAGCTAGCCTATGGTATGATTGTAAGGTTGTTGATGTTGTAGTCCTCGGACTAAAAGCCATCCGGTTTATATAGACACGGAGAGGCTAGGGTTACATAGAGTCGGTTACAATGGTAGGAGATCTACATATCCGTGTCGTAAAGCTTGCCTTCCACGCCAAGAAAGTCCCATCCGGACACGGGGAAGTCTTCAATCTTGTATCTTCATAGTCTTGGAGTCAGGCGATGATGGTAGTCCGGCCATGGGACACCCTAATCCAGGACTCCCTCAGCAGGCGGCGGTTGTGAAATATCATATCTTACCTCAATGGGATATTCGGTTGCACATCTGATTGGAATCTTGTCTCCATGTGTGCGATTCATTAAATCAAGCAACATTATTGTACAAGTGGCACAACATATGAAAGCACCTTTGCATAATCATGTGAAAGAAGGCTAATCTTGGCCTCTCATGATCTGAATTCAAACAACTCACAAGAAGAAGATCTGAACCAAATTAGCCTTAATGGATAGGAAGTAAGATCTCCTCTTGTGCAGTTCCACTAAGATCAAGCAAAGAAAAGCAGCGTTGTCGGTGTGACATTTTGGTTGAAGCGCACAAAACACTCTTAAAGCGAAGTGTTTTGTGCGGTGCAACAAAAGTCTAATGGCAACAAGGTAAATAGATAACCCTATTTACGAGAGGTGCAAAGGAAACAATTAGTGGTCAATAGCGGTGGATGACACGAAGCCAACAAAAATAAGCATCTACCTTATCTAAATGGGAAAAGAAAGCAAGGCAGTACCATTTCTCAAGCGGTGGCATTGATTAATATTAACATAGAGATTATATTAACAATAAAATTCATTAAACATGTAATTTGCTTTTAAGCGTGGCATTGCATCAATTTTCCGATGGCATTATTAGAGGTGTTTGTTTGAGGGACATTTTGGTGTAGGGACTAAAAAACTCCGTGTCAGTCCCATCTAAACCAAACATTAGGGACTTTTAGGGACTAAAGTGGGCATTTGGGACTAAAGAAAAAGAAGACCAGGAGTCTTTTGGGACTTTCAACAGTTGCCTACCCGCATCACACCTTGTCTCTATTAGTTCATTACTAGGGTAACATGGTCTTTTAGCATGTCATTTGATAACCTCTAGTCCATGTTTAGTCCACGGAACCAAGCATGTAGGGACTAGGGAGTTTTGAACCAACAGGGCCTTGGATTAACAACAGCTAATGAGTTGCAGCGGGACAGTGGGCCACCAGCACCATGTGCATCTACCGATGTCTTGTGGTCATGCACATTCTATTGCAACAAAGAACAAACAACCAAGGAGCATATTAGTGTTGGTTCCGGTTTTGTTATCTTTAGACACCTTTCCCTATGTGGCCTTGACAAATCTAGTCTGCTCAAACTCTCTTGCCTTGTCCCTTCCTTTCCTTTTGAACCACGTCCTAGATTTATGTGATACAACTTTCCCCTACTTTCCCCATTCCTTTCCTCTTTGAACCACGGCCTAGACTCATGCTATACAACTTTCCCCTTCATTTCCTCTTTGAACCCGTCCTAGATTCATGCTATATACAACTTTTCCCTACTTTCCCCACTCCTTTCCTCTTTGAACCCGTCCTAGATTCATGGTATACATGCAGCTAGAGCAATGCATGTGGAGTAAGTAAATTATACCTTAAGGTTCTTGGGGCGTGGTTGGCTGACAGGGGCAATGACGAAGAAGAAAGGTTGGAGGCCCTCCACTTTGCTTGCTGGGTGGAAAGTGAACAGCTACGCGGTAGTCCCTACCGCCGTGGCGACAGCGTTAAGCCTCCTTCCCTTCCGTGAGACGGATCCTGCCGGCTCTTTGAGCAGCAGTGAGGAGAGAGGCCATGAAGTCTTGTTTAGACACTGGAAGAGCGCGAGAGTGTGAAGAAACAACTACAAGCCAGAGGCTCCAGTGAGAGAGGGCAAGAGAGTGTGAAGAGCAACTACTGGCGCTTAGGCTCAGTGTATATATATCTTTGGAGAGAGTGTGAAGCGTGCAAACCCTAGAAAATATTTTGACCAGTCAAAAAATCTCTGGCACAAATTATGCTCAAGTGTAGTTATCGAACCCAAGACCTCAAGTTTGATGGCGAACAGGCTAACCAGCTACACAACCCTCCGTTATGTTCAGCGAGAGGAAATAACCTTTATACATTCCTTCATTCATGTGACAAGCATGCCGTGTTTTCTGTGTGTGTGTGGGAGTCATTGGGATTTCAATCATAATCGTGTCATGTGGCTTTGGTGGTAAGACTATCCACAGTGGTGCAGAAATAATGCAGCCTTAGTCACCTTACCTCTCTCCACGTAGTACATTGGGTCCCACCGGTCAGAGGTGAAACAAACAAATTAATAAGAAAAATTAAAAGCGCCCGTGATGTATCTTACCTCACACATCTACGCTTGATGGGGAACACTTGTCAATTGATCCCTCTATTAGCTCACGTACTATTTTAAGTGAATCCTTATTATAACATGCACACAAATTTTGGGCACTTGTATTCGACAAAAGTCGGTGTGCCACGTATCTCGTATACTTACTACTCCCTCCGTCTAGGTGTAATAAGTCACATTAGAAGGTGCAGCGGGACCAAGGTGCGTGCGTGCGTGTGTGTGTGTGTGTTTAACATGTGTGTGTGTTAGAAGCTGGCAGATCGACCTACTCCTCTGAATAGATGTTGTGTAGTATGCGATTTTAGCAGTGAGTGTTGCATCCTCTCGTTTCGGGAGTGTCCGGTGAGGGACATGCAGGAGCAGTTGCCACGCCGCTCGACCAGCTGGCCCACCCAAGCCCCTCCATACGCATGTGCATCTTCCCGAAAGCAGTCAGCGCCGCTCCAAGAATCGGTGCCGCATTCATGCGGGCAAGCGGAATGTGACCTCTCCTTTGGCAAAGTGATGGTTGCTTCGTCCGTCAACTTCTTGCTGGGTCTATGTGATTTGATGGCTCATTGGTCTTTATTCTTGAGGTGGTAGGACTGCTGGATGTCCCATGCTTTCGTGAAGGAGGTACTACTACTAGATTATAATTTTCTCCATTCTTGCAGCGAGAGGCATGCAAGAAAGTGTTAGCTCTGTGAGGCTCGGTGATTACATGGCCCACCTCACACTATCACCGTCGACACCTAACTCTTTACATAGTACTCCCTCCGTTCCTAAATATTACTAGATGAGTCCCTTGCGTTGCCATGGAACAACTTGATATATCTCTCTGCATAAAATTATCGATTTCATAGAACTAAAAAAACTCTATAACGCACGACAAATGTGGTAGCCAAACTAAATAAACTCCCATCATCATTTAAATCATCCCGTAAGGAAAAAGATCAACCAACTCCTCTTGCATAATGGGATTATATTTTCTTTTTGACATGTTAATGGGACTTAAAAGCTCACTTACATGCATGTTGCGGTGCATGCTTGCATGCAGACATGTTGATGTGATTTAAAACCACTCACATGCATGTGCTCAGGTATTCTGCATGCTTGCATGTGGATTAGTCTGGAGCCTCTCAAAGTCTAGATCAGGACGGCTATTATGGACTGATTTACTTCATCTAACGGCTACATCAATTTTGATGATGTGGCTCAAGGAGAGGATAGAGATTTCCTAGTAGTGGGAGCTAGCTATTACTAGTAGATAAGTCTTTGTAGAGATTCCACTACATACGGAACAAAATGAATGAATCTACACTTAAAATGCATCTATATACATCCGCATGTGGTTCATGGTGAAATCTCTACAAAGACTTATATTTAGGAGCGGATGAAGTACTAGTATAGTACGTCTTGTAATTTATCGGCGAGATAAATTTGTACAATGCTATGAAACTTCAACACATTACATGTATCTTGCGTCCAAGGTTGCCCGTTGCAACATTTCATCAAATACAAAGGAGACTAACATGCATGCTATTGCATCTCAATGATTGACGGATCATAGCAAATATGTACTCCTCCGTTCCAAAATAAGTGTCTAAACTTTGTGCAAACTTTAGTACAAAGTTGTACTACTACTAAAGTTGACACTTGTTTTGGAGCAGGCAGACTAAAAGAAAAAAGCGATCCATGCAGTCCCTAGCCCTTGAACCGTGAACCACGACCAGAGGCTTCAATTTCTTGGCAGCGTTGAGCTTCTAATAAATGAAGTTTGCAACCTTTTGACCATCGGATCATTTTGTGCAGTTTCACCTAAATCGAGATGAGCATCCTGTGGCAAAGAAATTGAAGAAGCATGATTAGAATAAGATTCTGGGACTAGTTGATGAGACATAAACTCATCACAAATCTGATGCGTAGAAGCGAGTAGAGGTATGTGCGGGGCAAAAGTAGAAATATCCACGAGGGAGTGATGTGGGCATTTGGAAGCGATGGTGCAAGCCCATTTGTAAAGGGAGTTGTACACAGGGGCGTAGCTCAACCTTGAGGAGGGTGGCGGGAGGCGGAAACTGCCCATGTCGCGGCGGTGAGCAAGGACGAAGGCAACCTCACGGCTTTGTGAGAGAAGCGGTGGGGACCCCTGATCGGGACATGCCGGCAGTGGGTTTCGCCGTCGGTGGCAACCACATATACACTAAGCATCCACCCCTTCCCCAAGCGGGCGTGATCCACCGGGATGTTAGAGATGTGGCCCACGATCGTTTTGTGCGAGAGTGTGAAAGCAACCTTGACAAGCAACCGTGTAGGCTGGCCCGTCGACTATGTATAAAGTGGGCGGTTTCCTTTTCTCTCCATATGAACCTATCATATTGCATCGTGCCACTAAAGAAAAAACTTTATTTATAAATGGCGGCACCTACTACTCGTTCTCCTATAACCTTGCTTGGCATCTCCAAAATATTAACCTTGTGATTGGCTCTTAGCCTCTTGAAATCGAGCAATAATGGTAGTCACGGTATATATCGTTACGGCTATATGAGACGAATGAATTGCTGCACGTCCTGCCGTGGGCGAGGTCGAGGCGAGGAGAGTGCTACTCTGAACAAAATGAGTGAATCTACACTCTAAAATACGTCTATATACATCAGTGTTTGGAGTATGTACTAGTAGTTCATATTGAAATCTACTAAAGGACATATATATTCCAAACAATATGATATAATCTCTATAACCAAGGTAGTAGGGACGAGGAGTAAACGGAGGGAGTAGTAAATTTTTCTCCTCGTCCTGCGAGCCACCGCGCGCATGGGCGAAGGAGTGGGCGTAAGGCGGAGCAAGCTTCACCTCATCCTGTGAGCCACCGCGCCCATGGGCGGGGGAGACAGTGTACTAAGCAAGCTTCTCCTCATTCTGCGAGTTGACGGGACACATCAAAAGTACTCCAGTGTATAGAGCATTGCCTCTAAGGTAGGCCCCACATGGTTTGCCTCTTTTTTTAACATAACACGTCAAGTCGCAATTTGTTTGTTCACCCGTGGTAGGCGATCCTCCCTCCACCAAGTGGACAACGATTACCGTGCCAATTTACCATGTGGGCTGCCTTTTAAATGAAATAGGCTCCACCGTGTACCAGCGGGTGTGGTTGGGAAAGAGGCAGAATCGTGCACGTGCATGCACCTCTTCTCTTAGTGCACGTCCCCCACCTACGTGGGTGTGTGTGAGAGATACAAACGCGTTCATGAGTGTTTTTTGTTTTGGGGTGGGGGTGGGGTGGGGGCTTGATTTCGTGAATTATTTGTGGGAATATGTGTGATGACATCTCAAACAAAATTTTGCATGCAATGTGTGTGAAATGGAGCCTATCCATATCATACATAGAGGTCGAGGGCAATCCACGAGAAGAGAGGGAGGGTCATAGCTGTCGATAGAGTCAAAGAGAGGATCAAGTGGGTGGGTGCGAAATCGATGAAGAGCCATCAAAATGTGTGTGTGTGTGTGTGTGCAAGTCAAAGATATGAGGCGGCCGGCCTCAGGAACGATGAGGGCACATGTCAAGTTTGTGTGTGGCGGGGAGACATGACTAGGCTCGATGTATCGGTGTGTGTGGGGGAGGGGCTGGGGGGAGGGGAGAGAGAGGCCTAACTATAGAGGTAGAAACGACTTGTATATGTGTTGAGAAGAGAGACCCAGCTATGTCTTGAGGAGATCGGTCGACATCCATACATAATTGAAGGGCAGGAAATATGATGGGACGAGAGAGAGAGAGAGAGAGAGAGGGAGGGAGAGGGAGGGAGAGGGGTAGAGTGCTGGACGGGTGATTGAGTTGCTTCTCGAAGATGGTGGGAGTGGCCTACTAGACAACTTTGAGGGTGGAGCGCAATGTTATCAATAAGAGTGGGGATGTGTTTACGTGTGTGCACTATGCGTGATAGATCTGTAGGGGCGCATCCATGGATGATGAAGAGAACCATGTGTTTGGTAAGCAAACCTAACTAGATCGGTAGATCAATTGTTGTTTATCGGAGGAAGGAGACACAACTAATGAGGTAGATTGATTGACGTGTGGGTAAAAAGCGAGTTATAAGGACCTAGATAGCTATATGTATAGTGAGAGATCGGTCGGTGTACATCCATTTGTTAGAGGCAAATAAGGCCAGTGGGAGCGGATGAGCGAGAGAGAATGGAGCTAGGAGGTGGTGCGAGAGGCCCAACTACTAGCTAGATAGGGGAGGAGTGTGCGGTTGTGAGATCGATGAAAAGAGGCGAGAGTTTACGTGTGTCGACCGTATGAGAGATCTGAGCAGGACACATAAAGGAGGAGATTGAAGGTGTGTGTGTGTATGTTGTAGGCAGGCATCATTTGGAGAGGTTTATCGATCGGTGTGTGTAGGAAAGGAGTTTTGGAGACTCGGGAGAAGCGACCTAAAGAAAAAATGAATGTGCCGGTGGATAGAATGCCGAGGGAGGGGAGGCGAGGAGGCGTGTGCATGCGAGAGAAAGTTAGTGGTAGCTACAAAGGTTAGAGGATTGTGTGGGTGTAAGAGACTAACAAAGATCATAATTTGATATGAAAGCGGTTCATATATTTGAATAGGAGATCATAGTGTTTTAAACATTGCATGCATGAATATAGCGGTGATACGTGATGTGCACATGTTATACCATAATGTGATAATGCATGGCGTTTGCAACTCACAGACTAAATGCCGAACAATCTAAACCATACTATACATCAAACAATCTCACATTCTATTTGAATTTGTGATAATGTGTGGCGTTTGCAGCTTACAACTAAATATTCACCTTCTTCACAGGCTCTGGGCCTTTTAGGGTAAAACCTCCGGAGTCTGGATGTTCCACAGCGTTACGTATATAGTACTCCCTCTTGAGTCTCAAGCGCCTAGGCCAGGCACAGAAACATGAACAACCTTAAATGGGCCCTCCCACATGGGAGAGAGCTTATGCAGTCCCTCCCTAGAGGACCCATCGAACCACGAGTCTCCTACCTCGAGAGTTAGGCGGATGTTGCGGCGGTGGTATCGCGGAGTTTTCTTTGGTACCTTGCAGCTCGCGGTGCAACTTCTCGATGGTGCTCCTCCCCGGCACAAGGGCCGTCCCGCATGGCGTCTGCAGCGTTCGCCGAGCGCCGGACCCCTGTGGATCGGCAACTTGACCTCGTGAGGAGGACCGCTTTGGCTCCGTGAACCCGGAAGAAGGGGTCTCTCCGGTTGGCTTGGTCGCGGTTGTGCGAATGGACCATAACACGGATGGAAGCTCGTCGTACCAGCCTGCGCCGCGAGCTTCAGTTTCTTCTTGAACATCCTGGTCTTGAGGCCTCTCGGGACCTCTGCATTAGCCCTCGGCACTGTCCATTGCTGCGAGGTGCGCCACCGGCGTAGCATATCTGCGTCCCAAGGTTAGCGCGATATGTTTTAAAAAGATTCTTGGTGAACGCGAACCGTTATCGGTGATGATGCGGTTAGGCACTCGAACAGCTCACGATGCCCTTGATGAACTTAACCGAGAACCAGCGGGGATGGCGCAGACGGCCTCGACTTGGCCCACTTGGTGAATTTGTCCGCAGCGGCGTAGAGGTAGCGGTAGCCCCTAAGCGCCGAAAGGGCCGGAATGTCCAGCCCCAGACGCGAATGGCCAAGTGAGGGGATGGTTTGCGAACCTCCTGGCGGCTGGTGGATCTGCTTGGCATGGAATTGGCAAACCTCGCAAGCCTTCACGAGTTCGATGGCGTCATTGGTAGCGGTGGGCCAATAAAAC
The DNA here is from genome assembly GCA_021605205.1 of Aegilops longissima. Classification (NCBI taxonomy): domain Eukaryota; kingdom Viridiplantae; phylum Streptophyta; class Magnoliopsida; order Poales; family Poaceae; genus Aegilops; species Aegilops longissima. The sequence goes on from JAHIAM010008441.1 coordinate 15,340, forward strand.
CGCTGCGGAGCGCATAATGCCGACAATGGTCGTGGCGATGAATGGTGCCCACAATCTCCGCCATGTATATCTGCCGGCAATTCCTTCCCTGTTCCTGGTGATGCAGTAGCGAGGATCGTCATTCGATCGTTTCGGTAGAGTTCTCCATCCATGATCTTTGTATGCGTGGCTTGCCGCGCCACCGCTCTGCCTCCTCCTCCTTCTCCGGCAAAGTTCCACCGTTAAGTAATTCTTAAGCTCCGTGATCCAGCCTCCTCTTGAGGTTCCATCGTTAGGAGCGGGCGTGCTCTGAGGCGGAGCCCCAGTTTGGGGCTCCAGGCGGTGGTGAGGAGCTCCTCCAGGCTGTGTTGTGCTTGATAGCAGCGGCAAAAGCCGAGGCTTGAAGAGTCGTTCCTCAAAGACACCCGGCTCTGGGGTAACCTCCTGGAGGCTCGTTTGGCGATGTCGTCGGCCTCTTCATTGGTGCCCTTGAGGCACGTCTTTGCAGCTCAACCCCAGGCATTTCTCCATCCTGCGTACCTCCATGGTAGGCTTCCATGTGTTCATCTCTTGGCTCATTCACCTTGTTGGAGAAATTGGCGAGGCTGCGAATGCGCCCTTGATGGTAGGCGCTTCACCCCAGGGCAGCGGCAGCCTTGAGACCCTTCTCGGCCCCTCGTATTCTGCTATATTGTTGGAGACCTTCTCGCCATCTTTGAAGCAGAGCTGCGGCATAGTAGAGCTTGTCTGGCGGAGATATCGCCTTGCCCAGCCCAGCGCCCTGTCGGAGAGCAGCTCCGTCGAAGTACATGACCCAACCTTGGCGCTTCTCTCCACAGGGAGAGGACCGATCCTCACCCGGCCTGAGGCCGGTGCTTCTATCCATTGACCCGCGAAATCTGCAGCGGCCCCCTTGATGACTCTGGTCGTCTTGAACTCGAGCTAGAATGCTTGCAGCTCAATGTTCCACTCGGCGACCCTTCCGGCCGAGTTGGGGCTCTGAGCACCCTCTCACAGGGGTATCTTGCGAGACAACCTTGATTGGATGACCACGGAAGTAGTGCGCGGCATGCATGAAGCCTCCTGCTTGATCTTGAGGAGCTTCTGCGGCATGGGGTACCGTGCCCTCGCATCCGTAACACTGCGGTCTTGACGAAGTACCTTTGGGTGCTCGGCGAGGTTAGGGCGTCGGTGCTGGTGGCGTCTTCGGAAGTTGTGGTGCCTCCGGCGGCGCCTCCGGAAGCTGGGTGCTCGGATGGGAGGCCTCCCGCCCTTAGTGCGCTCTGCTATGGCTGATCTTCTTCCATTCGGTCTTGCTTCGCTAGTTCCTTCCGTTTCGGTCTTGTCTTAGCTCGGGTGGCCGCGTGGTCTTGGCACGGCGCTCCTCCTAACTGCCACGAGGCGGCGCTAGCGAGAGTAGGGAGTGGCGGCGAGTAGAGTACCAAGGGCTCCCGAGGCGGGGCCACCATCAGGGAGGGCTGGTCGGGGTACCTCTTGAGGTCTTGAAGCAGCTTTGTCGGCCTCTTGATCCCTCGAAGGGCCCTTTTCTTCATCAAGTGGAAGAAAGGCGCCCTCCCCTGTCGGGAGATGAAAGCGGCCCAGCCGTTATCGCCCGTGAAACTTACGCATTTCACGAGGGTCTTTGGTGGGCTCATGTCTTCCACTTGCCTTGACCTTTTTAGGTTAGCCTCAATGCCTCGGTGGGACACGAGGAAACCCGAGCTTGCTGAGGAACTCAAACACACACTTCTCGGGTTGAGTCGCGAGGCTCACAGCGTTGAGGCTCGCATAAAGGTTTCTTCAGGTCTTGTATCAAAGTCTTGGCCTCGCGAGACTTCACCACGATGTCGTCGGCGTATGCCTCCACATTCTTCCAGCTGTGGGCCCAAGGTGATGTGCATGAGCATTTGGAAGGTTGCCCCGTGTTCGCAAGCCAAATGGCATGCATGTATAGCGTACCTCCACACGGGGTTAGGAAGGCAAATCTTTTCTCGTCTTCCACCGCCATCTTGATTTGGTGATACCGGAAAAGGCGTCCAGAAGCATAGCAGAGTCACACTCGGCGGTGGAATCGACGATCGAGTCGATCGAGGGCTGGAAGCAGGTCTCTGGGCATGCTTTGTTGAGGTTGGTGAAATCGACACATGCGCTCCTTTCCTCCTTCTTTGGCACCACACAGGTTGGCAATAATCCAGGTATCGGACCTCGTGAATAACTTGTGACTTCTAGCTTGTGGGTCTCTTGGGCGATGAAGGCTTGCTTTTGGTGGACTGCCTTCTCTCTTCTGTTTCCTTGGGCATGCGTTGGGGCACACGTTAAGGTGGTGCTCGATTCGCCTCGTGGGATCCCCTTGGTGATCGGGCTCCCCAGCGAACACCTTCTTGTTACATGCCGCAGGAACTTGACAAGGGCCTCCTCTGTTACAGCTCGAGGTTGGGCGCCTATGGTGAAGGTGGCGTTTGTGGACCCATCCTCATCGACAGTATCTGCTTGGTCTCCGCCTTGTCTTGGGTGAACAACTTGCTTCTTCTTGGTGGTGCAGCCCCTTGGGCTTGGGGGCTTCCGCATCGGCGAGGCTCTTGGCTGTGACGCCGTCTTGAGTGGCGTGGCTCTCGTGCCTGCCTCAGCATCCCGGGCACCGTGAGGGCGCCGCTGCTCGAGCATCTTCATGAGGTTGTACAGCGGGTGGAGTTCGGCCATGAATTTGCCAATCTTGGATAGCCAAGGATGGCATTGTAGGGGAGGCCGATGGGGGCGATGTCGAAGTCGACCAGTTCCGTCTGGAAGTTATCGTGAGGTGCGAAGGTCACGGAAGCGGTTGCCCCAAGGGCTGGATGACCCCCCCTCCTCGCCCAAAGGCCGGCTGGGCTGCCGCTCCTAGGTATCTGAGGAGGTTGAAGGCCTCGGCGAGGAAATGCGTTGAGGCTGGGCGCCGCCCGTCGACAGGGTCTGTGCGACAACTTTGGCAGATGGTGGGTGTCGCGAGCATGGGGGAAGGCGAGCCGACCCGAGTTGGTGGGGTGGTCTTGAGAGTCGAAGGTCAGCTGGCGGCGACTCGTCGGCCTGAGGAGCCCCTGCAGCGTGGGCGGCACCGACCCAGCGGACGAATGTCTTGACATGGTGGGCTGAAAGCGGCGCTGCGAAACCGCCAGGGAGGACCTGTGAGGCGGGTGTCGAGGAAGCCAGCAGCCCCTCCCCTAGTCGCCGAGGCCTTGAGGGGCGATGCTGCTATCCGTCCCCGCCGGGCGATGGCGGTGTTGGCAGCAGAGTGGTGAGGAGAGCGTCGGCGCCCGCCGGCAGGAGCTGTCAGGCGACATAGGAAGCGGCGGCTCGGCGCCGGTGCGGAGGCCGACAGGCGTCGACATGGTTGCGGTGGTCGGGGAAAAACGAAGCGGACGAAAGCGATTCGGCGCACCCCTACTGGTCGCCAAATGTCGGATTCGGGTTCCGGCGGACCCCTTAAGTTCGAACTACTGGGTGTGGCGGAGATCCAACCTCCCACCGTCTCGTACCTC
>JAHIAM010008442.1:0-16486 GCA_021605205.1 Aegilops longissima
CGACCTCAACATCGAAAAATTTGGGGTCCTTAAGACCACAGACTTGGCTAAACGAGTCGGTGTCCGGATAAAATTGAACAGGGACCGTATTTAATATAGTGGACACGGGGCTAAAATTATTAAAAGTCCTAGTTGGCTCAACCTTCAGGCCAACATCTTACTTATTATCCGCCATACCGTTGTACTCTTCTTGAGTTTTCCTTTTTCCAGACAACATTCACGCGATACCCTTCGAGGATCCGGGCGCGGAGACAAAAGCGCGAGCGTGCAGGGGTTCAACATGTTTCTTTTTAGATTAAGTCCTGTGTAAATTTTTTTGCCTCTTGTTGTTTAAATCCCATGGGTTCCAATCCCGAGGGATCTGCCATTTTGGCATCTCGCTTCGACAGTTAGCATGTACACGGAAAACAGGGATTATAACGAATGGGCATTCTTGAGCCTTCTACTATTATAAAGTCCGAATACCCTCGGGTGTTTCGTCCAAAGTTTGGCCTTATATGCAGCAGCTCGAATCATGTCTTTGGTAATGTTGGGTTTGCCCGTCGGGTTTGCCCCTTACGTTGTTACTATCGGCTAAGGTGGCCAAGGAGAACTCTGCGATTGTGCCCTGGTTATTCTAGGCGGGCACCTTAGTAGAAAGCGGCTGTCATGATATGGAATTGCTCAACCACTCGAAGACTTATCGGAATCTTTAGGATCCCCGTTCGAAGGTCCGTTTCCGATCATTGCCCGGCGCCCATTTCGGATGCCCGGGGTACGGGGGCTACATAGTAGCCCCAACATTAAACTCCATGGCTAGCGAAAGTTTACGCTATATAGTCCGGTTGCCTAGTTGGCGTGCAATCACCTCCTTCATGGACCAAGGCGTTGGATCAAGTGTGATTAAGCATATTTTTGCGAACCCCCGCATTTGCGTGGGGATGAAAACACTATATCTTTGGATTAGACATTCATATATATATATATATATATATATATATATATATATATATTTGTGTGTGTGTGTGTGTGTGTGTGTGTGTGTGTAAATGGCCACAGGGGACATAATAATACTTTCGGGGAAATATAAATATATATAACCAAACTAACATTGTTTTTTACAATGATTAGATTCATCACTTTCGAATAAGACATTCTTGACCTGCCCTCTATTAGGCGGGCACCTTGTGACCTGCCCGTCTTTCGGGGATCTGGCCCCGGGATCTTAGGTGCTATAATATTGGCCTCCATATCCGTCCAATACTTTACGGGAGGCCATCCTGACCCTCTATGACCCCTCCTCGGGTCGATCAAGCCCCCAAAATTCCAACCAAAGAATTGTCGGCTTAGGCCCTTCGGCCAAAGATGGTCTATCCGGCTGCATTGCAAGACCGGACACGGAAGCTCCCTCGCAACCATCTTGTCATTTAACGGAGCGAGTGGGAGCATTAATTAACCGAAAACCTCCCCTTTATCACTGACCCTCGAAGAACCGGCGTCGGCCGTACTCTTCGCCAAATCCCACCGGTCCGAATCACCCATCGAGGGGCGTGCCGGATCGAAAACCGTCCGCAGAGGAACCTCCACCACAATTTTACCGGCTTTTGAAGCTCCTCCCGCACCCAAGCTGGTCCGTTTTCCTTGGTGGCATTCGTGCCTTGTCCTTCGCCCGCTATCCTTATGCTCCTTTTTAAAGCTCATACGGTCGGACATTTTTTAACTCAATAGCCATTTGGCCATCTTTTCCTCGCTTGGCGATGAGCACCTGTTCGGCTCGGTTCCTCGTCGCCTTTAGGGCGCCGCATTTAACCGAGCTTGTTCCTTGGCTTGGACAAGTTCGCCCTCGGGGCCTCCACGCAACACCATTGCGGTCCGACATATTACATTAATATCATCCGCCTCCATTTTTCCCATACAAAGGGGCGGGCGCCCTTGTGATTTGTCCGCCGCTCGTTCCGTGATATCGGCATCAATCGAGCAATTGCTGGTGGGTTCGGGCTTTGGGACTGGTGGGGCGGACTCTGGTCCCCGTGTTTTAAATCAATCATTGATTTATGATCCCCGTTTGCCGCCTAGGCGTGCAACGATCTCGGGGCCTACTATCTATATGGAGCACACCTTCGTGCCTCCGGCCAAAAACAATTATTCTTCACTACCCTCAAAGCCTCTGGCGACTTGTAAATGCTTCATTCAAACCGCTTGGCGAAGAAATCTTCTGAGCATCGCGCTAAATGGCGGTGCTCCTCGCGCAGCTTCGCTCCGATGAGCGGTCGATCGTCCGGCCGGACATTGAATTTGCGGACCCTTCCCATCGCCCTCGTGGGGCCAAATGCTCCGGGCTCGGTGACATTAACCCGGCCTCGGGTCCGGACTCCTCCATGGGACACCTCGGTGCGCCCGCTTCATGAGCGGAGAAGTGGGTGGGTCTCGCTCTCCATCATCTGGGGAAGATCCCGAGCGAACTCTGGAGAAGGGCTGCGCGGTTCGAAAAGGGAATCCTGGTTATTGATCTAGGAGGGCGGTACCTTGAATTAAAATTAACTTACAGCTCGGTGGAGGCTGGCCCGTTGGTGGCCCGATCGTGAGGTGCCCGTTGGGGCGAGCCCCTTGTTATCTTTTCGGGTTTGGGCATCTCCGTCTCAGTCTTGGGGGCCCCTCTTCCAGGGGGAGGCCTTAGCCTCCCTTCCGACTATCCTCCTTGGGGGCAACAATTCCCCGATTGGATCGTGGCGTGTGAAGCTCGGTTTCTTCGTTCTTCCTTTCTTCCCAGTGCATTCTTGGAGCACCTTGTCAACATCTTGGCCATGGTGGGACCGAGCCTTAGTGGCGCGGACACCTGATTCTCTCCGCCTTCTTGGCCATTCCGCCACGGATGATTTTCATAACAAACAATCAAACAAATACAAAACATGGTGTCGGTATCATGTTTACTTACTTGGGTATCTAAGCGATTGCAGCTTAGGCCCGCATCCTCGGTGGTGTCCGGACACTACTTTGGTCCGAAGAATAATGCACATCCGAGCTTTAGGCGAAGGGTGCTTGAATCCGGACCCTCGGATTGAACTCCCACATCCGGAGGGGGCGTTGGAACATCCGTCGGATTAACATCACTTGCATTATCTTGACAAGGTTAATGTCCCTCTCAAGGCTCTGGATCGGTTCTGGATCTTGGAACATCACCGGACCCCAATTCCGTCCTATTCGGTCCAAAGCGCTAATTGGGGCGGAGGGAAGGCGGAACTGGGGGCCACCACTTTGTGCCTCGGGGGCCGTGACATGAACCACCTCCGCTGCCATACAGGATACACGGGAAAGAACCCTCGCCCGGGGGCATCGTTCCCATTATGGCACCTCCGCCTCCAATGGCCCCTCGATCGTCTTGGCGTCATTGAAGGTCTTGGGCCATAAGCGAAGTGTGGGGTGACATGGAAAAACCTACCCGATAAAAACGGCGAGATTGGAGGATAGCGTGGGGAGGGATCGTAAAATCCAACCCATAATAGAACATGGCCCCCTCCGAAGGGATGGGAAAAGGACCCGGAGGGTGTGGGACAACGACACACTCATTGGGCTCCGGGTGGGATGACCTGCAGGCGGGGGACTTCTTGGATATCTGCGGTCAAGTATCAAACCTCCTAAGCTTTGCAATGTCCTTCTCTTCAATCGAGGGGCCACCCACCGACCTTGAGGTCAGATCCGGACATATTGGGGGGAGGGGTGGAGCTTAGGTTTTGGGTGTTAGAACCAGGTGCGAAAAAGGCGATGAAGGTGAAAAGAGGGTCGACCCCTTTAAAGGGTGAATATCAAGATGGTGTGATCATTTTGGGCATCTAAAAACAGGGTTATACCCGGTCTGGGGTCCCGCTCTCATATTGATGGAAAATCCGTAATAAGAGAACCCGATCTCGCCTCGGGGGGTGCCAATAAAACTCCTGCCAAAGCAGTGTTTTGGGGGAAGCGTCGTTGCGTTGGACCGACCCGTTACGAAGGCGGCTCAAATTGCAAATTAATCATACCATCGAAGATCATCTTGAGATCCGGACCCGGTCTTTCGATGACCACTGGAGGAGGAACCCTTACGCCCTCGATCGGCTATATCTCCCGTGTGAAAGCACGACTTAGACATAACGCATTGAAAGCAATGTCAAAGTGAGGTAATCTTCACACAACCCATGTAATACATAAGGAAGAGATACATAGTTGGCTTACGATTGCCACTTACCAATACATAAATAAACATCCATCATGATTACACTCAAGGTCGACTGGAACCAAAATAAAAAATACCCCAAATGCTACGGATCCCGATCGTCCCAAGCTGAGCTCCACTCGATCATCGGAAAAGACACATAATCGACCACGTTCCTCGTCGAACTCCCACTTGAGCTCGGTTCGTCACACTGCCCATCTCGGAAAACTGTTTTGGTAGAATCTTGAGTCACGGGGACTCGGAATCTCACACCAGAGATCAAGACTATTTAAGCTTATAGGAAGGACAGGTTGTGAGGTGGAGCTGCACAAGCGACCATATTGGTGGCTACATTCCAAAAGGCGAAAGAGAAGCAAAGCGCTCGTGAAGCTAGTAGCGATCAAGGTGATCTGAACTACTTCGTCAAACATAACTCCAACACCGTGTTCACTTCCGGACTCCGGAAGAAACCATCCCAGTTACACCGGTTGTGTTATTTTATTAAAGGTCAACCGGGTTTTCTCCGGACATTAACAAATTCCCATCGCCTCATAACAACACGGCTTTGAAAGATAATACCTGCGGGGTGTCCCAACAGCCATTATAAGCTCTCACGGTCACGAAGGATATTCCTTCTCGGGGCCGATCAATCTCGGAATCCGGACTACAAGACATTTACAATAAAACAAGACCAGCAAACCGCCCGATTGTCCGACAAATCCCGATAGGAGCTGCACATATCTCGTTCTCGGGGCATCGGATGGCAGTCCATCAACTAAAACCAGACCTCAAGTTTCCTTGACCTGGCTCTAGTTGGGCCCACTCGAAGACCGGTGGGGGTTAAAATAAAGATGACCCTCGGGCTCGCGAAAACCGGGGGAAAAGGCTGGTGGCAAATGGTAAAACCAAAGTTGGGCCTTCTGGGAGTCTTATTCAAAGCGAACTGTCAAGGGGTCCCATAAATCAAAGGTAAGACGAAATCAAGGAACATAACACCGTATGGGGAAACTAGGTGGAAAGTGGAACAAAACACCGGGCATAAGGCAGCTTCCACCTTTACCAAGTATATAGATGCATTAATTATAGCAGATATATATTGTGATATAACAAGTAAACATGTTCCAACAAGAACAACATCTCCATGTTCAACAAGGAACAAACTTCTTTCACCAACTAACAACGCTATAAGAAATGAGCAAAGCGGTAACATAGCCAACAACGGTTTGCTAGGAAAGGATGGTTAGAGGTTTGACATGGCAATATGGGTGGCATGATAAGCAAGTGATAGGCATCTAGCATAGGCATAAAAGGAGCATCTAGCATAGCAAAGATAGAAGTGATTTGGTATGGTCATCTTGCCAAAGTTCTCGAGTTGTAAAGCTTGATCCTCGGCGTTCTCAACAGGTTCCTCGTTCATCTCGTCTCGGGCTCTACCCAAAGCAAGAACACAAACAAAGGAACCACAATAAATCACGGTGCAATGCACAACAACATGATAAAATGGCATGATATGCGGATGTGATTGCAATGCGTATCCGCTCGGAAGGAAAATGATGAACCAATCAACTTGGAAAAAGTATGCCTGGAAAGATGAGATGATTTGGTTGAAATCGATATAAAGATCACGGAATCGGATGCACGGTTTGCAAATGACAAGCAAAACAAGAATGGCACAAATCTGCCATTAACAACATGATACCACTTAGCAAGCAACAAGAAATTAACTCTACCCAAGCGACCAAAAAAGCAATGGCTATTACCAAGTTTGAAAAAATAACAACGGGGCATTCAAAAACAGGTAAAAAGCATGGAAAAGTCAAAATAAACTTCAACTTTGAAACTAACATCAAAATCAGCATGGTAGAATTTAAGCAAAAAACAACATCTACAGGAACAAATACAAAACAACTGGCAAATTATAAACATGAAAAAATCCCTTCGACCATAAGCCAAAAGGATGAAAATTGAACCCCAGCTATGCAATTTATTAATTCAACAAAGGGCATGTAAAAAGATAACAATAATGTTTAAACATCCTACTAAGTTTCTAAAATACATACTCGAAGCATCAAGTTAACATGGCAAAAAAAATAATCTGGACAAAAACAAGGCTTGAAAACGAAACAATCAGGAAACTTTTATGTGGCTGTTACCAACATGGATCCAAATTGCAAACAAACTGGAGGATGGCATCCATATTTCAAAACACCCTTTGAAGACTCAAAATATAGGTTCCCACATCAATTCATGGCAAAAAACCAAAAACAAGAAAAAAACAACATCAAAGCCTTTTCAGCTTTCGCACCAAGATAAAAACCTCAAATGAAAATGGATGGCAATTAAAAAACCTTAACTCTTAGGGGAACATTTTGACAAAATATTTACATTGAAAGCAAACTAACATCAAAGTTTTCAGATTTGGGCACAAATATCAAATAAAAATTTAGATGAAATTTTTTGGGGAAATTTTCAAACCGCAAGGATCTGAGATCCCAAAAAAGGATTTGGGGTCGGGGGGCCCCGGCGCCCCAGTGGTGCTTTCAGGGAGGGCTCCGGGGGAGGAAAAGCGCCGCCGTGGCGGAGGGAGCAGGGGGGAGGTGGGGGGATGGGTGGGTGTGGGGTGTGGGGGGGGCGGCCGGGGAGGCCAGGGGCCCCTTGGGCGGGGCCTTGGTGGGGCGCCTGGGCCATTGGCGGGGGGGGATGTCCGGCCGTAGCCCGTCCGGGGGGAAAGGCGGGGGCTAGGGTTGGGGAAATGATCAAAGGTTTGGAGGAATGCATATTTATGGTAGAAGGGCTAGGAGCTCAAATGAGGTCGTTTTGCCCACGATCGTGATGACGCGGAGAGCATGGAAGTGACTTAGATGGGTTATTGGACTATTTTTGGGCTGCAACAAAAGGTTTTTGGAGTCCGGTTAACCGTTGGAGTACCAAGCAGCTCAAATGACCCGAAACTTGATGGTCTACGGTGGTTACCAAGGCCACTTGACAAACCTCGGTCCATTGAAAGTTTAGTACCCGCCCGGAAAAACGTAAAAGGGGGCGGGGAACATAGGAGTGCGGATTCAAAGCGGACACGGGAAAAATGCGGAATCATGAGGCGAACACGTATGCAAATGAGATGCACATGATGACATGATATAAATGCATGACATGGACAAAATGCAAAAAAAAAACCCAACCCGGAGGAATATCATATCACAATGCGAAAATGGCAAGAGTTGGAGTTACAAATATGGAAAGTTACATCGGGGTGTTACAACACCCCCACTACAAGAGGATCTCGTCCAGATCTAGGTGAAAGAACTCCGGATATTGAACGGAGGTGATCCTCGCGCTCCCGGTGGCTTCTCGGGGAATGGTGTGACCACTTCACTTTCGGAATTTGATTGACTTTGCGAGTCTTGCGCTCGGTTTCTTCAAAATAAAAGGGGTGCTCATGATAAAGATCTTCTTGAAGGTCAATTTCTTGAAGTTGATAGTGCGTTCGAGTCTTGAAGCACTTGCGAATGTGACCGTGAAACACATCGTGCGTTCCGAAGTTGGGGAGCTCAAGTTGATAGGCGAGATCGCCTCTTTTAATGATCTTGAAAGGACCCCGTATCTAGGGGCAAGCTTCCCTTTGATACGGCGGCAGTGCCTTTCATTGGAGAAGCGGAGGTAGACATGGTCTCCGATTTCAAAAGCCACATCGGTGCTTGTCATCATAATAGCTCTTGGCGCGATTGCGGCTTTGAATTCTCACGAATGACTTTGCACATTTCTTGACACGTGATCAAGTCTTGCCAAAAGTTGGCGTTCCTGTTCGGACCAATTGAGAGATCGGCACTTTCGCCATAGAAATTTCGAATGGGGCCTTGCCGAACTCGGAAGCTGTTGTTGTAGGAGAACTTCGGCATATGGAAGACAATCTTCCCTTCATACGAAAAATGACACAAGCCCGAGCATATCTTCAAGGTTTGATTTTCGCTCGACTTGGCCACTTGTTTGAGGATGGAAAGCTGTCTTTGAAACGAATGTTGGTGCCCATGGCCTTGAAAGAATCCCAAAACTTGGAGGTAAAGATCTGCCGTCGAAGAGATCAATTGTGGAATGCCGTGCAAGGAGCAATCCCAAGGTGTATAGCTCGGCCCGAGCTTTGTGATAGATTCTTTGATAGGAAGAAAATGAGCCACTTTAGTAAGCTTGTCAATGAAACGAAGATAGCATCATTTCCCCTTGGACTTTGGAAATCATCCCGAAGTCCATTTCGATATGATCAAACTTCCATTCGGAATAGCAAGAGGTTGGAGGGACCACTGGTCTTTGGTGTTACCTTTCACTCTTTGCGGACATCACACTCATTCACGAATTGAGCAATTTCTGCTTCATTAGTCCCCTATATTGCTTGAGGTCATGGTACATCTTGTACTTCGGGATGAATGGATAGAAGGAATTGTGTGCCTCGTTCATAATGACTTTCGTAGATCACCCTTAGGAACCACAATCCGGTCCTCGAAGAAAAAGTATCTTTGTCATCAATGTGGAAGCACTTGTACTTGGAAATGCCCTTTCGATACCACGTTTCACCTTTTTCACCATGGTATCCGGGTTGAGCCTCCGATCTGATCTTCCAAAGTAGGGAGACTATGAGGTTGGCAAGAAAGCCTTGAGGAACAACGAAGATTCACTGGGAAAGCTTCACAAAGATCCGGTTGGAAGGGCTTGAGGATTAAGCGTTGCAATAAGCCCTGCTCAAAGCATCTGCAATGACATTGGCCTTGCCGGGAGTATATTCAATACTTGGGTTGTACTCTTGAATCATTTGACCCATCGAGGCACGAGGTTGAGGTTGGGTTGAGTGAAGATATACTTGAGGCTCTTGTGATCGGTGAAATGTCCACTTTCCTTCCCAACAAGAGATGTCTCCATGTTTTGCATGGACAATGCCGCCAACTCAAGATCGTGAGTGGGGTAGTTCTTTTCGTTGGCTTCGTGGCGAAGGTATGCCACAACTCTCTTCTCTTGCATTAACCCCCGAGACCTTGAAGAAGCATCACGAAAACTTGAATGGCTTGGATTCATCGGGAGGAGTCAAGGCGGGCGTGCAGTTTCTCTTTGAGGTATTAAACCTCAACCTGGGAGACCAACATACTTACATGTTGGAGGAGGTTGGAAAGAGGCTTTGCAATCTTAGAAAAATTCTCAGAATCTTGACAAAGCTTGCAAGACCGAAAACTCGGGTCTTGACGTGAGGAGGTTCCCAATTCACACTGCGGACACCTTCTGGGATTAACAATTTGGCGGAGATGATTAAAGGTAAAGCACTTCATCAAGCCAAAATTCACATTTGGAAAACGCATAAATTGATACTCTCGAGCTTGTCTAGCACCAATCCAAATGTTTGGCATGATCCTTCTTATTCTTGGAAAGACCAAAATATCATCAAGATAGACCAAGGCAATTCATTGGTGTAGGGGTTGAAGATGAAGTTCATCATCAGAGAATGTTGGAGGAGCATTGACAAGGCGAAAGACATGACGGTATATTCATAAGAACCAAAGCTTTTACGAATCTGTCTTGGGAATATCTTGTTCACGAATCAATGATGATAACCCTCGAAGGTCAAGCAGAACACTTTAGCACCTTTGAGTTGCTCGAAAAGCTCATTGATGTTGGGAAGTGGATACTTGTTCTTGATTGTCTTCTTATTTGGATGATGTCGGCCAAATCGGTCCGTGCCATCCTTCTTGGACAAAAAACACCACAACCCCAAGGAGATGAATCGTCGAAAACCAGACGCTCTTGTTCATCGAGCTGCTTCTTCAATTCCTTCAGCTCATTAGGTCCAAGCTTGTATGGGCCGGCAAGCGGGTTCGTGCGGGCCAAGATCGATACAATTCAAGCGGCGGTGAGGAGGCATTCTGGAAGCTCTTACGGAAAGACATCTTGGTACTCACAAGCAATGGAATCGAGATAGCATCAATTCGCCCTTCTCATTGAGAAAACAACCGAATGGTTTCATCACGGCGGCATAGATGATCCATCATTAGAAGAGTGAGTCAATTGAATTTCCACAGCAGCACAATCAAGGAGCTTTGTCTTTGAAAGGCCATCCAAGAATAAGATCAATATCCGGTCACCAGGACAATTGGTTTAGCAATCTATAATCGCCCATCTTGATACCGACATTAACCAAAACAAAGTCATTTCCTTAGGGGAAACAATAGCAAAGGTCTGGCAATCATAACAAATCTCTTGCAAAAGGTCTTGAATGAAAGAATCGATGCACTTATCAAATAAGACTTTTGCGGGAATATCATGCGAATTACCCATTATCACATTGGGATTCCTCCGCTTGGCTGCATTCATCATATTCACCTTTGCACTTGGGATTATGCTTGACCCTGCATTGCTTGAAGATTTCACGGGGGAGGGGGCGGGCGCCTTTGGTTGGCACTTGTTAGCATAGTGACCTTTGTGACACTTGTTGCAAGTCACCTCGAGGGGCCGGTGGTAAGGGCATTTGACCTTGGAGCTTGAAATTTGACTTTTACGATGCGGGGTTGGGGGTGGGAAGATCCACGACCACAGTTCTTCTGGGATAAGGCGGGCGGAGGAGGAGGAAGGTAGAACTTTGCTGCTGCCCTTGAGAGGAAGAAGAAGACTGCATCCCGATTCTCTTCTTGAAGCCTCACATTTGGTGGGCAGCCTTCTTGATGCCATGTTGTAGAATTCATCATACTTTTCGGCTCAAAAAGCACAAGAGCTAATTGCAGATCTTCTCAGACCACCTCAATTGATAGATCATACTCTTTTCATCGGGGCGTCTTGCCAAAGGCGAGTTTAAGGCTGGATATTGTATTGATACAGGACATGTTGCCTTGCTTGAGATTCGGAACTCCTCCCCTCTCAACAACACTTTTGAAGGGTGAGCTCTGAAGTCTCGGGAACTCATCCCGGAAATGACCCGACCTCCTCTGGAATCTTTGTATTCTTTGGTACCACTCGGCTTGGTCCTTGAGTTGAAGCAGCAAACTTGAAAAGTCCTCGGTCGACATTGCTACATTCAAAATGTTTGAGATGTCCACAAGCCAATCGGGTCGTCCCGCCCAAAAAATTTGATTGCAGGCGGAAAGGTAGCAAAGTCGGCTGGTTTTTTTTGATTTCCTTATTGTTGCCCTTTGCGTCTTGCAAAATGCAAAATCATCGAGCATTGGCATTGGTGGCTGCCATGATAGCTTGCCATCCTCGGGAGGCGGAGGTGGAGGTGGAGGTTGGATATCATTTGTTCCGGATTCGGCGTTGGCGGAGCCATCTGAAGGGTGACATCCGTTAGCACTTGATGAGCAGATGCAAGTTGAATCAGCGGATAGAAATTGCAACATATAGTCTTCACAATAAACATTGAACAAGGATGAGCGAATGAATTCCAAAAGTTAACATCCCGTCCATTAAGGTGAAAGCCACTTGATTAAGGTTGATGAAAAAATCAAACTTGGAACAAATAAGTGGTAAGGTTACCCAATCACAAACCAAATATCTGCGGAAGAAATGCTAAATACTTGAATCCACCTATAAACTCCGAAACTTTCGGTTATGCAATTTGTTGGGGATCGGGGACACAAAATATATCACCCAAACTAACAATACCTAGATCATTGTCCATCCTCAACACATAACCAAAAACCTTGGAAATTGCCTCGACCTTGAAAAGCATCCGTTATCGAGTCATGGCAATACTCGAGCCGCCCGATCTTTGGGTTATCGGGTTATCTCACAACGCACAAAAGAGATTTGATGTCGGTAAAACTCGGTATTCGACCAGCGATAAAATTGTGGCGAAACACCTCGGAGCTCAACTCCCGGGACGCCACAACCCCTAAATGTGGGAGGACCAAGAACAATGTTCTCGTCACAAAACCATCGCGATTCCAAGATACCAGCGTGATCCTAAATTTTTTTAGTGAAATTTGAGAGAGGTCAAAACTTCGTCGGGAGACCTCA
This sequence comes from Aegilops longissima, assembly GCA_021605205.1. Taxonomy (NCBI): domain Eukaryota; kingdom Viridiplantae; phylum Streptophyta; class Magnoliopsida; order Poales; family Poaceae; genus Aegilops; species Aegilops longissima. The sequence continues at coordinate 12,152 of JAHIAM010008442.1, forward strand.
CAGGCGGAAGGGTGGGGAGTAAAAAAATCCTACCTCGATATATATAATCCTAAGACTCAAAACATTTTCGTTCTAGACTCAACAAGCGACAAACAATCAAGGGGGCTCCTAAGTGGGAATCGATTACCAACTTTGGCCCTCGATGGCTATATCTCCCGTGTGACGACTTAGAGCATAACCATTGAAAGCAATGTCATAAGTGAGGTAATCTTACACAACCATGTAATACATAAGGAAAAGATACATAGTTGGCTTCGATGCCACTTCACAATACATAAATAAACATCCATCATCAGTTACACTCAAGGTCCGACTCGGAACCAAAATAAAAGAAGATACCCCAAATGCTACGATCCCGATCGTCCCAACTGAGCTCCCTCACGATCATCGGGAAAAGACACATAATTGACCACGTTCCCTCGAACTCCCACTTGAGCTCGGTTCGTCACCTGCGGCATCGCCTTTGCAACTGTTTTGGTAGAATCTGAGTCACGGGGACTCGCAATCTCACCACGAGATCAAGACTATTTAAGCTTATAGGAAGGACAGGTTGTGAGGTGGAGCTGCACAAGCGACTAGCATATATGGTGGCTACATTACCAAAAAGGCGAAAGAAGAAAAAGCGGCGTGAAGCTAGTAGCGATCAAAAGTGATCTGAACTACTTCGTCAAACATAACTCCAACACCGGTTACTTCCCGGACTCCGCCGAAGAGACCATCCGTTACGCGGTTGATGTGTATTTTAATTAAGGTCAACCGGGTTTTCTCGGACATTAACAAATTCCCATCGCCTCATAACGGGCGGCTTTGAAAGATAATACCTGCGGGGTGTCCCAACAACCCATTATAAGCTCTCACGGTCAGCGAAGGATATTCCTTCTACGGGAAGACCGATCAATCTCGGAATCCCGGACTACAAGACATTTGGCAATAAAACAAGACCAAAAGCCGCCCGATTGTGCCGACAAATCCCGATAGGGCTGCACATATCTCGTTCTCGGGGCACATCCGAATGGGTCCCCAAATAAAACCAGCCTCAAGTTTCCTTGATGGCCGGGCTCTAGTTGGCCCCTTTCGAAGGAGCACCGGTCGGGGGTTAAAATAAAGATGACCCTCGGGCTCGCGAAAACCGGGGAAAAACGGTGGCAAATGGTAAAACCAAAGTTGGGCCTTCTTGGGGAGTCTTATTCAAGCGAACCAAGGGGTCCATAAATCACCCAACCGTGTAAGAAGGCGAAATCAAGGAACATAACACGGTATGGGGAAACTAGGGTGGCAAGTGGAACAAAACACCGGGCATAAGGCGAGCCTTCCACCCTTTACCAAGTATATAGATGCATTAATTATAGCGATATATATTGTGATATCCCCAACAAGTAAACATGTTCCAACAAGGAACAACATCTCCATGTTCAACAAGGAACAAACTTCATCTTTGCAACTAAAGGCTATAAGAGGGAAAGCAAGCGGTAACATAGCCAAAACGGTTTGCTAGGAAAGGATGGTTAGAGGTTTGACATGGCAATATGGGTGGCATGATAAGCAAGTGATAGGCATTAGCATAGGCATAGCAAAAAGGAGCATCAGCATAGCAAAGAAGAAGTGATTTCGGTATGGTCATCTTGCGCAAAGTTCTCGAGTTGTCGAAAGCTTGATCCTCGGCGTTCTCAACAGGTTCCTCGTTCCGTACTCGTCTCGGCTCTACCCAAAGCAAGAACACAAACAAAGGAACCACAATAAATCACGGTGCAATGCAAAGCAACATGATAATATGGCATGATATGCGGATGTGATTGCAATGCGTATCGCGCTCGGAAGGAAAATGATGAACCAGGCATCAACGCAAACCAAGTATGCGCTGGAAAGATGAGATGATTTGGTTGAAATCGATATAAAGATCACGGAATCGGATGCCGGTTTGCAAATGACAACAAAACAAGAATGGCACAAATCTGCCATTAACAAATGATACCACTTAGCAAGCAAAAGAAAATAAGCTCTGCACCCAAGGTACCAACAAAGCATATGGGTGATCTACTCAAGATGCTTGACAAAAATGAACCGAGCTATGGCTAAATTCCATCATAACAGGTCCAAACAAGCATGGCAAAAGTGCAAAAATAAACTTCGAACTTTGTGAAATTCGAACATGGCAAAATCAGCATCGGTAGCAATGTTGGCAAGAAAACAACATGCTACAGGAACTTATAATAGCAAAACAAGGCATGGCATGAATCTACTCAAAGCATAGAACAAAAGTCCCTTACTGACCATAAGCCAAAAGGATCAGAAAATATAGTAACACCCATGTAAATAGCAAGTTTAGTTAAAGATTCAGCAACAGGGCATGTCAAAAACAGATAACAAGTAGGCATGTTTAAATCATGCACTCACTACAGAGCCTTTCATGATAAACTAAGCATACATACATCAAAAGACATGGCAAGAAGTATACATGGCAAGAAAACATCATACCATGGATCAACTACAACAACCTTGGCAAAATTGAATAACATTAAACAATCTGCGGAAACATTTTATAGCAAAAGTAGGCTCGATTGACTCAAGCTATGGCACTCCATAATTGCAAACAAAGGCATGGATGGATGAAAACCATATGTTCAAAACATCCTTTGAAGTATCTCAAAAATATGGATTCTCGGTAGCATCAAGTTAACATGGCATAAAATATGACCAAAAGTGAAATCACAACATCATGGGGCCTAGTTTGCATGCTTTGCTAGTCACCACATAGATCACAAAAATACATGGCATACACCCTGGAAAGATGGCATGGCAATTACAAAACACATGTGGACTCAAGATCATATGCCACATCAATCATAAAAATGACAAAAGTGCATGTTACATTAAAAAGGAAACTAACATCACATAGCCCTCTTCTAACAGCATTTGGGCATCAAGATGAGCTCAAATGAAAATGATGCAATGAGATGAAATGATCTACTCTTGGCGAACATTTTGACATATTACCAAGGCTCGGTGCAAGTTATGGAAAAATGCAAAAAAATCAAATTTAAAACTTTGATGAATTTTGGGGAAAAATCACCCTTGGGATCTAAGATCCATGGTCGGGAAAGGGGCCGGGGATAACTCTTTGGAGGAGGCTCGGGGGAGGAAAGGCGGTGGGCCCGGCGTGTGAGGCAGGGCCAGGAACCGGCTGGAGGGCGGGGCCGGATAAGGGCGGTTGGCGGGCCGGGGGAGGCCTTGGGGGGCGGCAAACCGGCTGGGCCCGTGGGCAGAGTTGGTGGAGCGGTGGCCCCGGTTAACCGGGGAAACGTGTCCGCCCGTCGGCCGTCCGTGGGGAAGGGGCTGGGTTGGGGAAATTGATGGGATTTGGAGGGTATATTTATAGGTGAAGGAGCTAGAAGCTCAAATGAGGTGTTTTCCCCCACGATCGTGATCACAGGAGACATGGAAGTGACTTAGATGGGTTATTGGACTATTTTGGAGGGTGTTGGGCTGCAACAAAAAGGCCTTTTTGATCCGGTTAACCGTTGGAGTACCAACGAGCTCAAATGACCGAAACCGGGTGGTCTACGGTGGTTACCAAGGCCACTTGACAAACCTCGGTCCATTGAAAGTTTAGTACCCCTCGGAAAAAGCGTAAAAGGGGCGGGGAACATAAGTCGGGATTGCAAAAGCGGACAACGGGAAAAATGCTGGAATCATGAGGCGAACATATGCAAATGAGATGCCATGATGACATGATATAAATGCATGACATGGACAAAATGCAAAGGAAAAACCCAACCACGGAGGGAATATCATATCACAATGCGAAAATGGCAAGAGTTGGAGTTACAAATATGGAAAGTTACATCGGGGTGTTACAACCTCCACCACCAAAAGGATTCGTCCGAGATCTGGGGCAAAAAGAACCCGGATAGGACGGAGGTGATCCTCCGCTTTGGCTTCTCGGTGGGAAGGTGTGCCACTTCACTTCGGGAATTTGATTGACATTTGCGAGTCTTCCCGGTTTCTTCAAGAATAACCCGGGGTGCTCATGATAAGAGATCTTCTTGGAGTCAATTTCTTGAAGTTGATAGTGGTTCAAAGTCTTGAAGCACTTGCGAAAGGTGACCGTGAAACACCGTGCATTTGAAGTTGGTGACTCAAGTTGATAGGGAGATCGCCTCTTTTAATGATCTTGAAAATCCCGTATCTGGGGCAAGCTTCCCTTTGATCAGGCGGCAGTGCCTTTCATTGGAGAGGCGGGGTAACATGGTCTCCGATTTCAAAACCACATCCCGGTGCTTGTCATCATAATAGCTCTTCGGGCGATTCGGGCTTTGAATTCTCACGAAGACTTTG
>JAHIAM010008445.1:0-21796 GCA_021605205.1 Aegilops longissima
TCTTGACACTGTTAGATGAGGAAGCGTGACATAGCGGCGGCCCGTTCGGCGATTGCTCAGCCAAGATCTGCGATCGCTATCATAACTTACGCCGAGGTTAGAACGAGAACCTTTCAAGAAGGAGATTTGGTGCTTCGGCTCATCGAGATCGAAGCGGACATGCACAAGTTATCCCCCCCAGGGAAGGACCTTTTGTGGTCAGTGAGAATATGCCTGTGGTCATACTACCTAATCGATGTTCAAGCGCAAAGACTCATGTAAATGGAGGAGGAGACCAAGCTGTAGATTGTACTAGGTAGGGTACCCTAAGTATTCGAACTTCGTGCGCGAGCGATCATGACACCAGCAGCAAGGCTTGCCTAGTGGCTGCCAAGGTCCTCCATGGTTCCTTTGGAGCCATTCAAGAACAAAGTATTTAAGCCAAGAATACAAGGCCCCGGAGAGGAGCTTGCGGAAGGCATACTCAAAGGCACGCGAAGACAAGACCCGGCAAGAGGAGCTTGCCGGGAAGGCTAATGTGGCGACAAGCTTCCGGCGCGACAAGTTCAGCAGCGGCAAAAGCGCTTGCCGCGGCGACAACCTCTCTTTATCTCGCTCCAGCTCATCCCAGCGATGTCGTCATGGGACCATCTGGGGCATGCGTGTCAAGGGGCATGCAGCGGCGGAGGAAAGCAGCGATGGCCAGGCGTGAGTGCCATCGTGGCAGCGGTGGCGCCCACAGTCCCTTTCTACCTTGTTTGGCGACATGGGGCGGGCATTTATTGCTTTTGTCCTTGCCGTCGAGTTAGGTAGAATACCTTTATTACAAAGTAGCTGTACCAACACGCAGCTCATTTTCCCATTTGCCCTTGTTTCGTTGCCACACTTGGTGACCCCTTGAGCCTATAAAGGAGGCCCATGCGCAGCGTAGAAGGGGTTCGGCTGGTTCGACTCATTCGAGACCGAAACTCTCAAGCTAGGTTTTCTAGCTCTCTGTGCTCCCTAGCAAGAACACAATATAATCGGACAAGCGAGCGGTAGGTATTATCTCTCGGGAGGCTCAGCTGGGTAAACTGCTTTCGTGTGCATCGCCTCGATCTGCTCTTCGTGCAATCTCCGCCCCCACCGAACCAAAGGGACTCGGTCCGCGGTCCCATAGGTGTTCGTGGGTCACGATCAACTTCCCGACATCTTTGGCGCTCGGTAGGGGCGTCGAGGCTGTGTGAACCTGATCCGGCGTTCACGAGCAACATCTTCATCATCTTCATCAACATGCCACCGAAGAAGAAGGCTCGGCGGCCGTGAGCCGTCTGCGTCAAACCCACCACCACCCGGAGCCGGCGGAGTGGTGGGGAAGGCGCCAGCCGGAAGCGAGCGTCGGCGAGGAGCCGATGTCGCTGCTAAGTCCAAGGACAAGGTGGCGCAAACCTCGGCGTCCGTACCGTGCGCGTCCATCTCGGGAGGCGGCGAGACCGGCAAGCGTCATGGTGCTCATGGCGCCATCGCGTTCGTTGGGCCAAAGATCGAGCTGGTGGATCCGAGGGCGCTCAAGAAACAGCTTGCGCCAACAGTTTGGTGCGAGTGGGAGCCTGATCGCTGGGCGGGATCTTTGCTCCTTCTAACATATTTAGAAGTCCGAGGCATATCCGCTCCTCGCACCGTTCACCATTGCCACCCACCACTCAGCGAAGCTTTGGCGCGAGCTCAACTGCTCCTAGATTACCCTCAGCGGCGGACAAGGTCGGCGAATGGAAGGCCACCATCGAGTCTCGCCGGCTTTGCCAGCAGCGGCGTTCGCGGCAACCAAGCACGCCGCTGCAGCGGCGGGCGACAAAGCGCAGCGGTGGCGGCAGAGACTGTGGGGTGCAACCACCATGCACTCTCCATCCGAAGGCCAAGATCGCCGACTCGTCGGATCCACCTCGGCAGCGACTCCACCGCTTCGCCGGATCCACGAGCTCGCGTGATCAGCGCCAAGTTCTTCAAACGGCAACAAGAACCGCTCGAACTCATCGGCGCCCGAATAAAGCGGCGTCAATCCGACGATAGCGGCTGCCCTCTGTCGGCGTGCATGCGCCCGAAGAGAACGGTGACTTGCGTCATGCGATAGGTTGCCCTGCGTTCACTTTCGTGAGCTGCGGCAAGTCGATGGCGACAAGAAAAATTTCAAGCAGACGTGCGGAGAAGTATGATGGCAGGGCGCATCCGTCGGAGTTCCTCGGCATCTACACCATCGCGGTGCAAGCTGCGGGGGCGAGGCGACAAGATCTCGCCAACTACTTCCGCTGGTACTCAAGCCCAATGTCAGATCTTGGCTCATGCACTTGCGGACGGATCCATATCCTCTTGGGCAGAATCTATGCCATCGGTTTGTCGGCGCCTTCACGGTGACCACAAGCCTCATGGCCAGAAAGTGACCTTCACCTGCTCGCCCGAAGGAAGGAGAGTCTCTCCGCAAGTTCATCCGAGATTCAGCGTGTACTACAACATCCCGGATGTCCACCTGCCGCTTGATGATCGGCGCGTTTCATCAAAATGTGCGGAACCGAGATGATGAAGAGGAGATGGCGATGTGCAAAGTCAAGGGCGTCGATGAGCTGTATGCCTTGGCCGACAAGTGTGCCGCGTCTTGAGAAGGAGGAGACTCGGGAGAGAATCTGAAGCAGGATCGATAGTGAGGAGACCGCCCGGAAGAAGAAAGGCGTGGCGGAACAACGAGAAGAAGAAAGGCAAAGAGGTACTAGTTGTCGAGCAGTCCGATAGCAGTGGTGCCGCCAAAGAAAGCCAAAGTTGGTGGCTCCGGCAAGGAGATTGCGGCTGGCGACCGACCGTAAACTATGGCGACCGACGACAAGCAGGACGGCTCCAACAACGATCTTGCAAGATCCACCGTACCAAGGGCCATGACCTCGAGGCTGCAAGAAGGTCGAGCAGCTTGTTGAAACAGCGAAAAACTGAAATCTGACGCGCGACAAGGAGAAACCGAGGAAGGTCTTGGGGGAGTTAGCAAAAGCGACCGGCGGGGAAGGGCGCAGCGGCAAGGCCAAGCAAGCGGCAGGAGACAGACCTCCAGCGGCCCGCGACAAGGATGAAAACGAGCGATGGCGATGAAGATATGGAAGGCGAGCAGAGACCGATGGCGGGAGTTTGAAGCTACTGGAGGTCCTCTGCGTTGGCGGTGGTGCTTCTCGCATACCTCACCACCGCCAACTCAAGCAATGGATCACGGGAGGTTAATGCAGCAGAACCATCCGTGAAGTCCGCAAGCCTACGAAGTGGTCCAACACGCCTATCATCTTTGATATTGAGGATCACCTGATCGCATAACTGCGGTCGGTGCTTGCCGATGTTGGTCTCACCAACTATCCGCAACCTCAAGGTCACCAAGATGCTAGTTGTTGGCGGGGCGGCTAAACCTGATCTCCTCGCGGTGCTCCGGAAGCTTCAAATCCACGGCGAGCTCGAAGAGGCGGCACATTCAAGGAATCAACCCGGGAAGGAGCAAGCGAAAGGGAAGATCACGTTGCGGTAACATTTGGCGTGAGCTAAACTTCGAGGCTGAGAGGTCACGTTCGGCGCTGATTTTCCATTGCCTTACAATGGGATACTTGGCGTCGGCACTTTCGCCAAGTTCATGGCAGCCTCTCATTATGCATACAACTTGCTCAAGATGCGGGCCGATAAGTGTCATTTCTGTCCATGGCGACAAGAAGGATGCTCTTATCTGCCGACAAGATCTCGGGAGGCAGCAGGCTGCAGCAGATAACAAATCACTTGATGAAGCTCCGGGGAAGAAAGACCAAGTCCGGCAAGAGCTCGATGCCCACTCGGCAAGCGCACCTCTTGCGTGCTGCGCTACCGTCGAGGCCTTTCATCGAGCTCCACCGGCAAGTGCAAGAAGATGATGGCAGCTCACGAAGACCAAGAAGGTGCCGCCAAGGAGGGCGGCTTGGTGGTACCTTCACCATCGATGCCACTCTCGACCCTAAATAGGAAGAAGCGCTCGTTGCTTTCTGCGAGGCGACGTCGGCGTGTTTGCATGGCAACCGTCGACATCCCGGTGTTCCCAGGAAAGTAATTGAGCACCACCTAGCTGTCTGTCCTCATCGCGGCCCATCAAAGCGAGAAAGTCGAGGAGGCGAGCGGTGGGCGCCAGAGTTCATTGCAAAAGAGATCAAGAAGTTGGAGCGGCAGGCCTTGTCGGAGGTGCTCCATCCTCGTGGTTGGCCAATCCTGTAGTTATGCGCCAAGGCAAATGGGAATGGAGACTTTGTATCGACTTCACGGATGTTAATAAAGCTTGTCCCAAGACCCATTTCCCTTCTGCGCATCGACCAGGATTGTTGACTCCACGGCTGGATGTGATTTGCTTTCATTTCTTGATGCATATTCGAGATATCATCGGATCTTCATGGCGAAGAGGATGAAGAAAACGCATTCATCACCCCATGTGGCACCTCTTGTTTTATGTCGGATGCCTTTTGGGCTAAAGAATGCTGGTTCAACGTTTGCAAGAGTAGTCCATGGCGCTTTTGAGCATGGAATGCACAGAAATGTAAAGCCTACATGGATGACATAGTGGTCAAAAGCAAGGACAAAACAACTCTGGTTCAAGATTTAGATGAGACCTTTGCAAATCTGCGCAAGATCAACCTCAAGCTCAACCCGAGAAGTGCGTGTTTGGAGTTCCTTCGGCAAGCTTCTCGGGTTCTTAATCTCAGCGGAATTGAAGCCAATCCAGACAAGATCAAGCCATCGAGCAGATTGAAGCACCAAAGCGCGTCAAGGATGTCGAAGACTTGCGGTTCGTGGCTGCTCTCGAGTTTATCTCTAGGTCTGCTGAGCACGCCCTGCCATTTTCAAGATTTTGAAAAAGGCAGGTCAATGAAATGGACTCCGAAGCGGAGGCTGCGCTGCGAGGACTTAAAGAGGTACATGTCCTCTACTCCAATACTTATCGCACCTAGGCCACAGAGAAGTTGCTGCTGTACATAGCGGCAACCAATCAAAATGGTTAGTGCTGCGTTAATAAGCGGAGGGAGGCAGATGAGGCGGCACAGCAAGCAGATGCATCCAGCGACAAGCGGGGCTTCACCGACAAGCTCTGGTCCCGACAAGAATCGGATCTGCTTGAGCGAGCAGAAGATTGAGAAAGGATGGTGCAGCGCCCGATGTACTTTGTCGGTTCCCTTCTCTGAGGGGCTAGGTCAAAGTACTCGGTGTGCAGAAGTACTTTCGGCCTCCTCATAGCCTCGAAAGCTGCGCCATTACTTCCAAGCACATGAGATCACAGTTGTCACTCGCTTTCCCTTGAAGAGATCTTGCAAAATCCAGAAGCAGGCAGGATTGTCGAGTGGGCCTTTGGAACTGTCAAGCTTTAGCCTCAAGTTTGAAAGCACTTCAACTATCCAAGCGAGCCTTGGCGAGTTCATAGCAGAATGGGCGTAGCAAAGGATGAAGAAATTCGAGGCGAGCATCCCGTCAAGGAAGCGAGCAAGGAATGTCTGATGTACTTTGATGGTGCCTTCTCGCTGCAAAGCGCCCAGTCTTTGGCGTCTTCTTATCGCACCCACGAAGAACACCTCAAGTACATAGTTCAAATGCACTTTCCCAAGGAGCAAGCAACAAACACATCAATGAGTATGAAGGTTTGCTTGCGGTCTCGAGATGCGGTGAACCTTGGGATCAAGAAGCTCGTTGTCGGGGGTGACTCATGACTTGTCGTCCCAAGTGAACAAAAGATTATCGAGTCCGTTGATGGAAGGCTCGTCGATGAGTGAAAGCTGAGAAGAGCACTTTTGACCTACAAATGGAACATGTTCAAAAGCTCGAGAATGATATTGCGATGGCTTTGTCAAAGTCGCCCGCACTCAAGTTACACAATGGAACCAGGATTTTTGTGCTCAAGCTGACTCGACCAACCGTAACACCATCAACTGGTCGAACAAGAAGAGGAAGTTGATTTCGATGACTACTTACCGGCGAGCTACCGAAGCCGCCGCGAGAAGGTCCCGGGATCAACACCAAAAATCTTTGAGGCGATGCTGCTCCGACAAGCCCTAAGGTTTGTTTCGTTGAAGCGAGCGCTCCCGACAAGTTTTGCTCCGGCAAGCAGCCGGGAACATCAACTCGGCGAGCGCGGGTTCTTGCCGTAAAGCGGATGTTCCTGCAGCAGCAGATGTGCCTTTAGTCCTTGTTGTCGAGCCATAGCTCCGGCATGGCTACAGTAGATTGTCCATTTCCTTGGACGGAGAACTTCACGAAGAGCAAGAAAGCGGAGAGAGTAGCCCGGCGGTCAAGTATGTACGGTTTGTCGGCGGCACTTGTCTGAAGAAGACTCAACGGTGTGAAATTGAAGTGTATTCACCGGGAAGATGGCCGAAGCTCTTGGCGGAGATACGGAGGCATATGTGGTCACCACATTGGCGCAAAACACTAAAGCAAAGCTTTCGGCAAGGTTTCTTCGGCCGACAGCCCTCGAGGATGCAACTGCACAAGTAACCAAGTGTGGCGTGCGAGTTCCATTCCAGCGAGATACACCAGCCAGATCAAGCTCTCGGGCGATCCCTTTATCCTGGCCATTTTGATGCAGGGGCTCGGCGTCCTCGGCCCCTTTCCCGAGCGGTCGGGGCTTTGAGTACTTATGCGTTGCAATCGACAAGTTCACAAAGTGGCGGAAGTGGAAGCGATGAGGAAGGTGACAGCCGGTCGGCGATCAAGTTCTTGGTCGATTGTTTGCCGTTTGGGATTCCTAACAGGATCATCACCGACAACGGCACACGGTTCCTGAACCGCACCTTCATGCGGTCGTCCAAGATCTTGGCGCCAATATACGCTTTACTACATTGCTCATCAGAAAGCAGCGGTCAAGTAGAGAGGGCAAGCGTTGAAATGCTGCGAGGACTCAAGACCAGAACTTTTAACAGGCTGCACAAGTCGGAAGAAAGCTGGATTGAGGAGCTGCGGTGGTTCTTTAGTCGTCAGGGGCTGACGCCAAATCAAGCCCGGCGAGACACCTTCGCTGTAGTCTATGGGCGTGAGCAGTTCTCCACGGAACTTCATTATAAGGTCACCTCAGTACTAAAGCTTATGATGAGCTTGAGCAAGAAGCAGCTGCGATAAGATGGCGGTGTTGCTCCTTGAGGAGGACCGTCTTGAGGCATTGTCTGAGCTTGTAACACCGGAAGTAACTTTCCATATTTGTAACTCAACTCTTGCCATTTCGGCTTTGATATATGATATTCCCTCCGTGGTTGGGTTTTTCTCCTTTTGCATTTTGTCCATGTCATGCATTTTATATTATGTCATCATGTGCATCGCATTTGCATCGTGTTAGTCTCATGATTCGAGCATTTTTCCGTTGTCCGTTTTGCAATCCGGCACTCCTATCTTCCCAGCGGCCCTTTTACGTTTTTCCGTAGTGCGGGTATTAAACTTCTCGAAATGGACGAGGTTTGTCTAGTGGCCTTGGTATACCACCGTAGACCACGGTCAAGTTTGGAGTCATTTGGGCTCGTTTGGTACTCAGCAGTTAACCACACTTCATAAAGGCCTCTTTTAAGTTGCAGCCCAACACCCCTTCAAAACAGCCCAATAACCCATCTAAGTCACCTCCATGCTCTCCGTCGTTCGATCACGATCGTGTGGCGAAAACTACACCTCATTTGGACCCTCCTAGCTCCCTCTATGCCTATTTAAACACCTCCCCGAAATCCGAATCATCTTCCTCCCAAACCCTAATTTCCCTCGCGCGCTTGGGCGTATCCGCCCGGCGCGGACCATCGCCCGCCGCGTCCGCCCCGCTCCAGCGTCGACCGTGGCCCCTTGCCGCCGCCACGCCGCTTGCAGCAACCGCCCGAACCAGCGGAGCCCTCACCCGCTCCTTCCTCGCGCCTCCGCCCGCCGCCCGGCGCCTCGCGCCCGCCGCCGCCTCTCGGCGCGCCCACGCCGCCGCCCGGCGCCGCCCATGCCGCCCCAGCTTCTCTCTGCCCGGACGGCGCCCGCTTCTAACCTTGCGGCGCCTCCGCCCAGGCCCGTCGCCCGCGGCGCTCTCCCTCTCCGGCGCGCGGTCGCCGCCAGCGCGGCCCCGCGGATCCGCCCGGCGCCTCCTCCGCCGTCCCGGCGAGCTCCTCCACCGCCCGGCGCCCGATCGATCGATCGGGAGCCCGATCCGTCCTCGGGAATCGCGTTGACTCTCTTCCTCTCTCTATTTTTCTTCCAAGTCTTTAGATCTTTGATATTTTGTGCAATTTTCAACATGCTATATCTTAGCATCCGTAGATCCATTTTCGCGTATAATATGTCAAAATGTTCGCCTCGAAGAGTAGATCATTTCATTCCATTGCATCATTTTCATTTGAGCTCATCTTGATGCCCGAAATGCTGTTGGAAGAGTGCTATGTGCTGTTAGTTTCTGATTTTATCAGGACTTGCACTTTTGTTATTTTGCCATGATTAATATGTGCACCCTATGTATTTGAGTCCTACATGTGTTTTGTAAATTCCATGCCATCTTTCCAGGGGTGTATGCCATGTATTTTTGTGATCTATGTGGTGACTAGCACAAGCATGCAAAGTAGGTGTCCTAATGTTGCTGATTTCAGCCCTGTTTAGCTGATTTTGATGCCATGTTAACTTGATGATACCAAGAGATCTATGCATATTTTGAGATACTTCAGTAGTGTTTTGTAAAGCATGTATTTCTCTATCCATTCATGCCTTTGTTTGCAATTATGGGATGCCATAGCTTGAGTCAATCGAGCTCTACTTTTGCTATCAAATGTTTCCTGGCAGATTGTATCGTGTTATTCAATTTTGCCTAGCTTGTTGTGGTTGATCCATATATGCTATGTTAGTGTTCTTGCCATGTATGTCTTCTATGTCATGTCTTCTTGATGTATGTATTCTTAGTTTATCATTTGAGGCTCTGTGGTGAGTGCATTGAGCTTGTAAACATGCCATCTCGTTATCAGTTTTTGACATGCCATGTTGCTGAATCTGTAAGCAGAGACTTTCAATATTGACATGGGTGTTACTATATTTTCTAGTCCTTTTGGCTTATGGTCAGTAAGGGACTTTTGATCTATGCTTTGAGTAGATTCATGCCATGCCTTGTTTTGCTATTTTAAGGTCCTGTATCATGTAGTTTTGATGCTCTGAACATTGCAACCTGATGCTGTTTTGCCATGTCCAGCCTGATATTTTGTTCACTTTTGCCATGCTTGTTTGAACCTGTTATGATGTGAACTAGCCGTAGCTCAGTGCTCATCTTTTGTCGAGCATCATGTGTAGATCACTGCCATGTGCTTTGTTGTTACGTTTGGGTGCAGTAGCTTAATTATTTGTTGCTTTCTAAGTGGCATCATGCTGTTAATGGCAGATTTCGCCATTCTTGTTTTGCTTGCCATTTGCAAACCGTGCATCGATTCGGAGATCTTTATATCGATTTCAGCGAAATCATCTCATCTTTCAGTGGCATGCTTGGTTTGCCATGTTGATGCCTGGTTCATCATTTACCTTCTGGGCCGCACATCGCATTGCATATCTCATCATGCATATCATGCCATGTTTTGCATCATGTTGATTGTGCATTGCACGTGATTTATTGTGGTTCCTTTGTTTGTGTTGTTGTTTTGGGTAGAGTCGGGAGGCGAGTGCGTGAGCGAGGAGCCTGTTGAGAACGTTTTCGAGGATCAAGCTTTCGACAACTCGAGAACATTGCGAGCAAGATGATCATACCCTCGAAATCACTTCTATCTTTGCTATGCTAGTTGCTCGCTCTTTTGCTATGCCTATGCTGCGATGCCTACCACTTGCTATATCATACCACCCATATTGCCATGTCAGCCCTAACCATCCTTTTCCTAGCAAACCGTTGATTGGCTATGTTACCGCTTTGCTCAGCCCTCTTATAAGCGTTGCTAGTTGCGGGTGAAGCTGAAGTTTGTTCCTTGTTGGAACATGGAGATGTTGTTCCTCTTTGGAACATGTTTTACTTATTGGGGATATCACAATACATATATCTGCTATAATTAATACATCTATATATTTGGTAAAGGGTGGAAGGCTCGGCCTTATGCACAGTGTTTTGTTCCTCTTGCCACCTAGTTTCCGTCATACGGTGTTATGTTCCTTGATTTAGCGTTCCTTACGGTTGGGTGATTTATGGGACCCCTTGACAGTTCGCTTTGAATAAGACTCGTCCGGCAAGGCCCAACATTGGTTTTACCATTTGCCACCTAAGCCTTTCCCCGGGTTTTGCGAGCAGGGTCATCTTTATTTAACCCCGGACGGTGCTCCTTGAGTGCTGGCCGAACTAAATCTTGTCGGGCGCCCCTCAAAGGCAACGAGGTCTGGTTTTAGTTGTATGGACTGCTCATCCGAATGTGTACGAGCGAGATATGTGCAGCTCCTATCGGGATTGTCGGCACAATCGGTGGCTTTGCTGGTCTTGTTTTATTCTGTCGAAATGTCTTGTAGTCCGGGATTCGAGATTGATCGGGTCTTCGGTAGAAGAATATCCTTCGTTGACCGTGAGAGCTTATAATGGGCTAAGTTAGGACACCCTGCAGGGTAATATCTTTGGCCGTGCCCGCGGTTTATGAGGCAGATGGGAATTTGTTAATGTCGGTTGTAGAAAACCCAAAGTTGATCTCAATAAAATACACATCAACGGCGTGTGTAACGTGATGGTCTCTTCTCGGTGGTCCGAAGTGAACCTGATGTTGGAGTTATGTCGGCGTAAGTAGTGCGGGATCACTTCTTGATCGCTACTAGTTTCACGACCGTGCTTTGCTCCTCTTCTCGCTCTCTTTTTGAAGTAGCCACCATATATGCTAGTTAAGCTTGCTGCAGCTCCACTTTACTACTCAGTCCTTCCTATAAGCTTAAATAGTCTTGATCTCGGCGGGTGTGAGATTGCTGAGTCCCGTGACTCACGAGATACTTCAAAACAGTTGCGAGGTTCCGATGAGGCCGGTCAGGTGATTCAACGAGCTCAAGTGGGAGTTCGGCGAGGCGTGGTCGTTACTATGTGTCTTTTCGGATGATCGATGAGTGGTGCCCAGTTGGGACGATTCGGGGATCTGTGTAGCATTTGGGGTATCTTCTTTATTTTGGTTCCGTAGTCGGACCTTGAGTGTACTCTGAATGATGGATGTTTATTTATGTCTTGTGTGAAGTGGCATTGTAAGCCAACTATGTATCTCTTTCCTTATTTATTACATGGGTTGTGTGAAGATTACCTCACTTGCGACATTGCTTTCAATGCGGTTATGCCTCTAAGTCGTGCCTCGACACGTGGGAGATATAACCGCATCGAGGTGATTACAAGTTGGTAATCAGAGCCTTCCCGACAGGAGCCCCCTACTTGATTGTTTCTTGGCGTTGTTGAGTCTAGAATGGAAAATGTTTTGAGTCTTAGGATTATATATATCGGAGTAGGATTCTTTTTACTCCCGGTCCTTAAATATCGCTCTGGTGAGGTATCTGACGTGAGTTTTGACTCTTCTCTTCTCAAATTTCACTAAATTTTTTTAGGATCACGTGGGTATCTTGGAATCGTTCCGATGGTTTTGTGGCGAGAACATTGTTCTTGGTGCCTCGACATTTAGGGGTTGTGGCGGTGTCCGGGGAGTTGAGCTCAGGGTGTTGTCGTCACAATTTTATCGTTGCGATTCTGGAATACTGAGTTTTGCCGACATCGAAATCTCTTTTTGTGCGATCGTTGGTGAGATAATACGATAGCCCGATCTTTGTGGCGGTCTTGGGAATATTGCCATGACTTGTATAGCGGATGTTTTTCGAGAAGGTCGAGTACCACGATTTCGAGATTTCTTGGTTATGTGTTGACGGATGGATCTGGTTGGATCTAGGTATTGTTAGTTTGGGTGATATATTTTGTGTCCCTGTATCCCCAACACAGTTGCATAACCAGAAAGTTTGGGGAGTTTATAGGTGGGAATTCTAGTAGCTTACGGGATATTCTTTCCGACGGATGTATGATTTGAGATTGGGGTTCAGCGTCTAGTGGTCCGCCCATTCACGTCGATTCTGATGGTGCGAGGCGTCTTAAAGAATCCTTGGCTATGCTGATTCGGGGGCGTCTTGTTTGTCATTAAGTGGCGTCCGCTATCGTCGTGTCACGTATTAGGCCCACCACGAACACTTTAGTGAAATCTCTATCATGTGTTTGTTCGGCTCATTCTAGAAGCCAACCTTCGTTGGGTCGAAATGATTCAAGAGTACAACCCAAGTATTGAGTATACTCAAGGGAAAGCCAATGTCATTCAGATGCTTTGAGCAGGAAAGCTTCTTTGCAGCAGTCTAATCCTCAAGCCCTTTCCGCTGGGATCTCTGTGAAGCTTTCCATAAGCTGAATCTTCAAGTTGTTCCTCAAGGCCTTCTTGCCAACCTCATAGTCTCTCCTACTTTGGAAGATCAGATTCGTGAGGCTCAACTTCGGATACCATGGTGAAAAAGGTGAAGCGTGGTATCGACAAGGGCATTTCAAGTACAAGTGCTTCCACGTTGATGACAAAGACACTCTGTTCTTTGAGGACGGATTATGGTTCTAAGGGTGATCTGCGAAAAGTCATTATGAGCAGGGCTCACAATTCGCTTCTATCCATTCATCTGGAAATGCGAAGATGTACCATGACCTCAAGCAGTCATATTGGTGGACCCGAATGAGGCGAAATTGCTCAATTAAGTGAATGAGTGTGATGTCTGCGAGAAGAGTGAAAGCGAGAACACCAAAGACCATTTGGTCTCCTCCAACCTCTTGCTATTCTGAATGGAAGTTTGATCATATTGAAATGGACTTCGTGGTTGGCTTTCCAAAGTCCAAGCGTGGAAATGATGCTATCTTTGTTGTCATTGACAAGCTGACTAAAGTGGCTCATTTTCTTCCTATCAAAGAATCCATCACAGCAGCTCGGTTGGCGGGCGAGCTATACACCTCGAGATTGTCTCCTTGCGGCATTCCACAAGTGATCTCTTGAGACCGTGGCAGCATCTTTACCTCCAAGTTTTGGGATTCTTTTCGAAGGCCATAGGCACCAACATTCTTTTGCACAGCTTTCCATCCTCAAACAAGTGGCCAAGTTGAGGCGAGTTAATCAAATCCTTGAAGATATGCTCGGGGCTTGTGTCATTTCTTTCGGTATGAAGTGGGAAGATTGTCTTCCATATGCGAGTTCTCCTACAACAACAGCTTCCAGCGAGTTGGGCAAGGCCCATTAAAATTCTCTATGGCGAGAAAGTGCGTACTCCTCTCAATTAATGCAGGGCGGTGAGCGCCAACTTCTTGGCAATGACTTGATCCGAAGCGGAAGAAATGTGCCAAGTCATTACGTGAGAATCTCAAAGCCGCATAATCGCGCAGAGAAAACTATTATGATGATAAGCACCGTGATGTGGCTTTTGAAATCGGAGACCATGTCTACCTCGCGTCTCTCAATGAAAGGTACTCGTAAACCCGGTATCAAAGGAAGCTTGCCCCTAGATCGTGGGTCCTTTCAAGATCATTGGGAAAAAAGCGATCTAGCCTATCAACGAGCTTCCATCCAACTTTGCAAGCGTGCGATGTGTTTCACGTGTCACAGACCATAAGTGCTTCAAGACTCTGAGCACTATCAACGAGAGATTGACCTTCAAGAAGATCTCTCTTATCATGAGCACCCGTTGCTATTCTTGAAGAAAGCGGCGCATAAGACTGCAACAAGTCAATCAAATTCCTGAAAGTGAAGTGGTCACACCATTCCGACCCGAAGCTACACGGGGCGCGAGGATCACCTCCGTTCGAATATCCAGGAGTTCTTTCGGTCCTAGATCTGGGGCGAGATCCTCTTGTAGTGGTGGAGTGTTGTAACACCGGAAGTAACTTTCCATATTTGTAACTCCAACTCTTGCCATTTTCGGCTTTGATATATGATATTCCCTCCGTGGTTGGGTTTTCTCCTTTTGCATTTTGTCCATGTCATGCATTTTATATTATGTCATCATGTGCATCGCATTTGCATCGTGTTAAAGTCTCATGATTCCGAGCATTTTTCCGTTGTCCGTTTTGCAATCCTGCCTCCTATCTTCCCGGCGGTCCCTTTTACGTTTTCCGTGTGCGGGTATTAAAACTTCTCGAAATGGACGAGGTTTGTCTAGTGGCCTTGGTATACCACCCGTAGACCACCGGTCAAGTTTGGTCATTTGGAGCTCGTTTGGTACTCAGCGGTTAACGCACCTTCAAAAGGCCTCTTTTAAGTTGCAGCCCAACACCCCTTCAAAACAGCCCAATAACCCATCTAAGTCACCTCCATGCTCTTGTCGTTCGATCACGATCGTGTGGTAACTACACCTCATTTGGACCCTCCTAGCTCCCTCTATGCCTATTTAAACACCTCCCAATCCGGATCATCTTCTCCCGAAACCCTAATTTCCCTCGCGCCCGGGCGTATCCGCCCGGCGCGGACCATCGCCCGCCCGCGTCCGCCCACTCACGTGTCGACCGTGGCCCCTCCACCGCCACCCGCCTTGACCATGCGCGAAACCTGCAACCCGCTCCTTCCTCGCGCCTCAGCATGCCGCCCGGCGCCTCGCGCTCCCGCGCCGCCGCCTCCGGCCAGCCGCCCACGCCGCCCGGCGCCGCCCGCCGCCCAGCTTCTCTCGCGGCAGCCGCCCGGCTAGCCGCCTTGGCGCCTCCGCTAAACCCGTCGCCCTACGCTCGCCTTCTCCCGCCCTGCGGCAGGTCGCCGCCAGCCGATGCCCCCGCGAATCCGCCCGCCCGCGCCTCCTCCGCCGTCCCGGCGAGCTCCTCCGACCGGCGCCGATCCGATCGATCGGGAGCCGATCCGTCCTCGGGAATCGTAGCGTTGACTCTCTTCCTCTCCTCTATTTTTCTTCTAAGTCTTTAGATCATGATATTTTGTGCAATTTTCAACGTGCTATATCTTCGCATCCGTGGATCCATTTTTCGCGTATAATATGTCAAAATGTTCGTCTCGAAGAGTAGATCATTTCATTCCATTGCATCATTTTCATTTGAGCTCATCTTGATGCCCGAAATGCTGTTGGAAGAGTGCTATGTGCTGTTAGTTTCTGATTTTATCAGGACTTGCACTTTTATTATTTTGCCATGATTAATATGTGCACCCTATGTATTTGAGTCCTACATGTGTTTTGTAAAATGCCATGCCATCTTTCCAGGGGTGTATGCCATGTATTTTTGTGATCTATGTGGTGACTAGCACAAGCATGCAAAGTAGGTGTCCTAATGTTGCTGATTTCAGCCCTGTTTTAGCTGATTTTGATGCCATGTTAACTTGATGATACCAAGAGATCTATGCATATTTTGAGATACTTCAGTAAGGGTGTTTTGTAAAGCATGTATTTCTCTATCCATTCATGCCTTTGTTTGCAATTATGGGATGCCATAGCTTGAGTCAATCGAGCTCTACTTTTGCTATCAAATGTTTCCTGGCAGATTGTATACGTGTTATTCAATTTTGCCTAGCTTGTTGTGGTTGATCCATATATGCTATGTTAGTGTTCTTGCCATGTATGTCTTCTATGTCATGTCTTCTTGATGTATGTATGCTTATTTTATCATTTGAGGCTCTGTAGTGAGTGCATTGAGCTTGTAAACATGCCATCTCGTTATCAGTTTTGACATGCCATGTTGCTGAATCTGTTAACTTGAGACTTTCAATATTGACATGGGTGTTACTATATTTTCTAGTCCTTTTTGGCTTATGGTCAGTAAGGGACTTTTGATCTATGCTTTGATTAGATTCATGACATGCCTTTTTTTGCTATTTTAAGGTCCTGTAGCATGTAGTTTTGATGCTCTGAACATTGCAACCTGATGCTGTTTTGCCATGTCCAGCCTGATATTTTGTTCACTTTTGCCATGCTTGTTTGAACCTGTTATGATGTGAACTAGCCGTAGCTCAGTGCTCATCTTTTGTCGAGCATCATGTGTAGATCACTGCCATGTGCTTTGTTGTTACGTTTGGGTGCAGTAGCTTAGTTATTTGTTGCTTGCTAAGTGGCATCATGCTGTTAATGGCAGATTTAGCCATTCTTGTTTTGCTTGCCATTTGCAAACCGTGCATCCGATTCGGTGATCTTTATATCGATTTCAGCGAAATCATCTCATCTTTCAGTGGCATGCTTGGTTTGCCAAGTTGATGCCTGGTTCATCATTACCTTCGGGCCTTTGTCGCATTGCATATCTCATCATGCATATCATGCCATGTTTTGCATCATGTTGATTGTGCATTGCACCGTGATTTATTGTGGTTCCTTTGTTTGTGTTGTTGTTTTGGGTAGAGTCGGAGGCGAGTACATGAGCGAGGAGCCTGTTGAGAGCGTTTTCGAGGATCAAGCTTTCGACAACTCTGAGAACATTGCGAGCAAGATGATCATACCCTAAAATCACTTCTATCTTTGCTATGCTAGTTGCTCGCTCTTTTGCTATGCCTATGCTGCGATGCCTACCACTTGCTATATCATACCACCCATATTGCCATGTCAGCCCTAACCATCCTTTTCCTAGCAAACCGTTGATTGGCTATGTTACCGCTTTCCTCGGCCCTCTTATAAGCGTTGCTAGTTGCGAGTGAAGCTGAAGTTTGTTCCTTGTTGGAACATGGAGATGTTGTTCCTCTTTGGAACATGATTACTTGTTGGGGATATCACAATACATATATCTGCTATAATTAATACATCTATATATTTGGTAAAGGGTGGAAGGCTCGGCCTTATGCACTGGTGTTTTGTTCCCTCTTGCCACCTAGTTTCCGTCATACCGGTGTTATGTTCCTTGATTTAGCGTTCCTTACGGTTGGGTGATTTATGGGACCCCTTGACAGTTCGCTTTGAATAAGACTCGTCCGCAAGGCCCAACATTGGTTTTACCATTTGCCACCTAAGCCTTTTCCCCGGGTTTTGCGAGCAGGGTCATCTTTATTTAACCCCCGGCCGGTGCTCCTTGAGTGCTTGGCCAACAAGTCTTTGCAGCGCCCCTCAAACGGCAACTTGAGTTCTGGTTTTAGTTGTATGGACTGCTCATCGGATGTGCCACGAGCGAGATATGTGCAGCTCCTATCGGGATTGTCGGCTGTCAGGCGGCTTTGCTGGTCTTGTTTTATTCTGTCGAAATGTCTTGTAGTCCGGGATTCGAGATTGATCGGGTCTTCGGTAGAAGAATATCGCCGTTGACCGTGAGAGCTTATAATGGGCTAAGTTGGGACACCCTGCAGGGTAATATCTTTGAAAGCCGTGCCCGCGGTTATGAGGCAGATGGAATTTGTTAATGTCGGTTGTAGAAAACCCAAAGTTGATCTCAATAAAATACACATCAACGCGTGTGTAACCGTGATGGTCTCTTCTCGTGGTCCGGAAGTGAACACGATGTTGGAGTTATGTCGGCGTAAGTAGTGCAGGATCACTTCTTGATCGCTACTAGTTTCACGACCGTGCTTTGCTCCTCTTCTCGCTCTCTTTTGCGAAGTAGCCACCATACATGCTAGTAAACTTGCTGCAGCTCCACTTTACTACTCAGTCCTTCCTATAAGCTTAAATAGTCTTGATCTACGCGGGTGTGAGATTGCTGAGTCCCGTGACTCACAGATACTTCAAAACAGTTGCGAGGTTCCGATGAGGCGGTCACGGGTGATTCAACCGAGCTCAAGTGGGAGTTCGACGAGGCGTGGTCATTACTATGTGTCTTTTCCGGATGATCAGATAGTGGTGCCCAGTTGGGGCGATTCGAGGATCTGTGTAGCATTTGGGGTATCTTCTTTATTTTGGTTCCGTAGTCGGACCTTGAGTGTACTCTGAATGATGGATGTTTATTTATGTCTTTGTGTGAAGTGGCATTTGTAAGCCAACTATGTATCTCTTTCCCTTATTTATTACATGGGTTGTGTGAAGATTACCTCACTTGCGACATTGCTTTCAATGCGGTTATGCCTCTAAGTCGTGCCTCGACACGTGGGAATATAGCGCATCGAAGCGATCTGAGCTGCTCGTTACCGGCAAGCTTTAGCGCGCTACCATAACCGCATAAAGTTAGTGCGAAGTTTCGAGGAAGCGACCTTGTTCTTGGCGAGTTCAGTCCGCCAAGAATTCCAACAAGTTGGCCTTGAAGTGGGAAGGCCCTTGTCGGGTTGAAGCGAGTCACTAGGCTGGCGCTGTCCGCCTTGAGACCGAAGATGGCATTCGGTGAGCAACTCTGGAACATTGAACATCTTCGTAAGTTTTACCCATAGAGGCGCTTCTTTGGAACCTGTTCCGCAACCAACTTTATTACAAGTCTTGCCGATGTTGCATGTAATCCTTTGTACAAAGCCGGTATGAGACCCGTGCATAAGTAAAGCTCATGTGTTCGCGCAACTTGTCAATTCATGCTTTCATAATCAATTTGCATGTGTTGTCGACATTTTGTGCAACATCCACACCCCGATAAGCAATAACGAGCCACAAGGCTCCATAACTTTTTCTCTTCTTTCTTCTCAAAGAAAGGAAGGTTCCCTAAGCCCACAAGTTAACCAGGGGAAGGAGAAGATAATGGTGTGGGCATGGCGTCGCTCGAGGAAGTTTAAGCCTTACCGGGGAGCAAGCGACGAGAAAAGCTAAGTTGCCAAAGTTTGAGCAATCAGTTTTAAATTTTTAAGTTATGTTCCTCGAGCGATAGTACTTTGTATGGAAAACACTGTGGCGGAGGAACCAATTAAGTAGCTAGTTTGCGCCCTTACTCTATTTGAGTCCGCTCAACAACAAGTGAGCTGCAACTAGTTGCGACAAGGTTGCTTGTCGGAGGTGGCATCACCGGCAAGCTGCTGATGTTCGCACTCGGCGCTTCATGACAAGGTGCCAGCACGACAAGTTCCCTAAAGCATAGGGCACAAACATACAAAGGAATGAATCAAGTAAAATAACATTGCAATCATTGCCTAAGATGAGTTATATTACAAAAATAGCTTGTGAAGATCTAATAAATTATTCTCTAAACATGATCGGCGACAAGGGAAAGATAAATTTGGCGGCCTAGTCTGGCGGTGCGCCATCAACCAACAGATCTTGCCCACCTTGTCACAATGGGTGCGACAAGGGCTTTGGCGCCTTCACGTCGACATCGGCAGCAAGGATCGAGGGCGCCGTTGAGGTTGAGCACTGGATTGCGGAAGGCCACCTTCATCAACACCTTGGAGGCTCCTGCGCAGATCTGGCGATTCCTCGACCAGCTGCTTGGGATCTCTTCCGGAGCGTTGGAAGCCGTCCTGCGCCCTTGAGAACAGGCTGAGCTTGGCGCTGGGTTGGGCGCTCGTCGGGTACCCAGGTCCACCATCCCGGCTTCCTCGGCTCCTTGTCGATGGCGGCGGCGATATCCACAAGACCCTCGTCCGGTGCATCACGTTCTCTCTGAAGAGTGTGTACAGGCATTCATGGCACTTTCGTCGGCAGCTCCTTGTTGGTCTTGATCGTCTCCATGAGGCCACCTCCCGCTCCTTGGCGCCATCAGCGTCTCCATCGAGGTGGTCAGCTTCAGCTCAAGATCTGCCTTGGAGTCCTTGGCGGCATCGAGCTCTTTGATCCTCTCGGCGAGGCGGCCTGCAACTTCGCCAAGTGTAAGGCGTCCTTCTCGCGCTCGTGCTTCAGCGCGGCAAGCTCGCTCGCCACTCTTCGCGGCGGCCTCCGGCTGCGTCACTGTCTCCAACTCCTTCTTGGCGGCCTCGGCTTGCTGCGGCGTCCTTTGCTTCCTTGAGAGCTCCGTAGTGATTGCTTTCGGCAGCATGTCAGCTCTTCCTCATAGCTGTCAAGGTTGATCTTCCTTCGCGCCATTTCGCCTTCTTCTTGAGATAGCTTCTAGGCAAGCCGTTCTTGCTCCTCGACCTCAGCCTTCTCAAGGATGAAGGCGTATGCGCTCTTCGGTGAGTAGCCCCGCTCTTACTGCCACGTCCGGAGAGCTTCTTGGTTGGCGCGGAGCTCTTCTGCGGCGCTTCTCCATGTACGCTCCGCCCTCGCGACAAGTGCTTCCGGGACTCGGCTTGGCTTGTCGGGTAGCGGTAGAAGCGACAACAGCTTCTTCGGCCATTGCTCCTCCTCGAACTTCGCCGCTGCTCGCTGCTTGGCGCGTCAACCAGCGACAGCCCAGCGGAGGCGAGCAGCTCTTCGTCAAAGTCTCCCCTTGACCCGCCACAGGCTCGGCGCCCGGGAGCTTGATGAAAACGCCGTCGCCCGCCTTGAGATAAGCGCCGGGCTGGGCTCTTGAACTGACGCTGCATCGGTGGCGGAGGATCGGCGGATCGGTGTAGCGCTGGCGCTCCTGCGGACCTTAGGGTGCGTCATTACGATCGCGGAGACCCTCGCCCGACTTTTGCGGCGGCAGCCAGCGACCTCTTCGCGGCGGACCCATCGGCGCCGACCTCTTCCTCCATGGCGGCAGCGTCGTCGATTATCGCCTAGCGTCCTCCTCGCCCGGCGACCTCGGTCTCCATCGGCTCTCCGTGAGATGGATCGGCGATCGAGAAAAAAAGAAACGATCAAGCAAATGTTGAAAAAGCAGAAGAAAAAAGGGCAAGGGAAAATTTCAAGCAAAGAAGATTACTGCGATGGGATGCAGCAGCCATGGTCTCGACCACCGGAGGATCCTTGGTGATGTCCCTTGCGGAGAAGTCTCCCTTATCGGGAGAAGCATCCCTTGCGGAAGCGTTCCTTGCGGGAATTCTCCCTTGGCGGCGTGGTTGAAGCGAGATGGTATTCCGGGGCGGCTTTGGGCCCTCTGATGAGGCTGCTCTGCTCCTACACAAATCAACAAGTCAGATATCAGCAAAGAAGAGCACCCATGCACACTAACCGTAGAAATAAACCAAATACTTCTGGCAGGGGCTGCTTTGAGGAAGGATTTGCTTAGGTCGGCAAGGGGGTCTCGAGCCAGCGCCTCCTCAGCTAAGCCTTTGGGGGATCGTCTTGATGACAACCACGAGGTCTTGGCTCTCTTGACGCTCTACGGACCAAGCATACGAAAAGGAAGAGTTGAGAATGAAGCAAATCAGATACAAGACAAAACAACCAAATTGAAGAAATACAAACCACGACATAAAGCTTACTCTTATTCTTCTTCCTCGTCGGAGCTGGCCGCGGAGAGATCAAATTCGGCTGCGCCTCCGGTGCGAAGAGGGGAGGTAGTTTCCTTGGCCTCTTGGTGGGAGTGGCAGCGGTGGCCGAAGATCCTGCCTCGGTTATTGCAGCGGTGTGGGCGCTCAGCATATTGATGCTTGCAGTGATGGGCCAGCGTCGCTTGTAGCTGCGGCTGTTAGCCCGTCTGCCCGCCCGTCACTTCCCGACCTTGCGGAGGCGCCTTCTTGGTGGGGCTGCGGGCTCGGCTGCTGACAAGCTACTGTAGGTGTGGAGGCGCCCTCGGCGGACTTTTCGGCTCAACTTCAGGCTCGCCTGCTCCTCCTCGCCCGGCAAGCTCCTCTCGTCGGCAAGGCTTGCCGCCTCTGCTGCCTCTGCCTCCTCCACGGTGAACCCGGATTCGCCCGGTAATGGCGGCGATGCCGCCTCCTCCAGCCTGAGTGGCGTCGCGCTGCATCTCGGCGTCGGTGGTGTCGCGGGTGAGCCACTTACGCTCGTCGGGCGGATCGACACTTCTACCAAGCTATCGAAGAACTGCGCTGCGGCGTCGTCGCGAGGCTCTTGCGAGTTGGAGCGATCCCATGCGAATCGCACAAGAGCATCATGGCGCGGATGCGGTCGGCGAAGTGTTGCACAATGGGCGACCCCCTAGGCAACATAAACCACTCGGGGTGATCGGGTC
>JAHIAM010008447.1:0-35520 GCA_021605205.1 Aegilops longissima
GGTTCCTTCATAGAGCTAATCATGACTTATGTTAGGACTTGATATCCTCGATGATGGTTCCTCCACGAACTTGGTAGTGTTTCATTATAAGACTACCGTGATCATGTTTCTTGGACAATGTGTTCACATGTTTGTAGAACCAGCTCATCTTTTGGAGCTTGCTATCATAGTTCATCCCACGAGAGTGTTGCAATGTCATCTAAATGATTTGTGTTGCAAACTTTCATTTTCCTTCTAGACTTGATGAGTCTGGATTATCTGACACCTACAGTTCGAATCTCGGCAGATATGATGGTTGGAACATTTCCAACATTTGCATTTTGTTTCCAGCTTGCGACCATTGTGCGGTTTCCCATGGGCTGCCATTCTCAGCAATTCTTTGAAGAGGATCATCTTGAAGTGGTCCTACCATGGGTCCCATCCATTACGGTGATAAGCAAAATCATCCATTGCATTGTCTTCAACAAGGTAGTCCACATCATCCATTCTAGTATGAGTATGTCTTTTATTGAACTCTTTCAACCAATCGATTGTGAATGCCTTAGGCTGGTTTAAAGAGTTTCAATGATCTCTGAATCAAAAGTAATTCTTTTGCCACCTAAGGGCACAGCTCTCGAGTCACCTTTCCTAAGGTGTCCCGTTATGGGATCATGGCAATCATCTCCTTGTTACTTTGAAACCCATCCGCCATATTCTTAAGCGTGGAATTGTTGCCTACCAAATTGAACCTTTATCATCCGCTTCTTTCCATCACCCACGATGTGTGTTTAGTGTCTCAACTCAAGAGATGTTTTATGTCTCATTCCATGAGTTGATCTTGAGTGCTCAACCTTGAGGAGATCGTCTCCTATAGAGTTCTTTCTGTTGTCATAATTGGATGAAGATCTAAAGCAAAGGCGTCAATGACAACATGAAGCGGTGATTCAACATCTTGAGAAGGGCAATTGGATCGAGAAGATTGTGATAGTTTTGTGCCCTCTATCTTCTTACCTCCGTCCGAATCTGGGGCGAGATTCTTGTTTAGTGGGGGTGAGTTGTCACGCCGAATTGGTTTTAATTAGTGGCATCTGCATCCATGCATCATGTTTGATTTCAAAGGAATTTTGAGATGGGGATTGCCTAAACCCTAGCATTAAAGGAATTCAAATAGGTTCAACTAAAAATATTTTGATGAATCAAATGGCTTTAGAAAATGTTCATCATTTACGGAAAAATGCTATAAACCATAACGGAGGTGCTGCACATTTTCATGACATATTTAGTCCTTGGATTAATTCATAAAGTATTTGCATTTGGGCATTTAATGTTAATAAATAGTTTAAATGCTCAAATAATCATAAACTAAAATGGTTGCTATTTGTTATATTCCAAGCAGTGGCATTGAGCTGTTTATGATTTTTGGATCTGTTTTAGTATTTTAGTAAAGCCACAAAGTTTACTAGAAAATTAGAAAACAAAACAATTAAAAGAGAGAGAGAAGAGGCCCAGGCCACTTACATACTAGGCGGCCGACCTGGCCCATGCCGATCACCACCTACCTTTGCCAGTGGCGAGAGGAGACGATGCACCGCCGAGCACTGCGAGCCACCTCTGCCAGCTCTCGGCGCCTCTTGCGCCTCATCTTGCGCCGTGGAGCTGCTCGGGATGCCCGTGACCCTCTCTCGCCTCCCTCACTCGCTGCTCTCTCTCCCGAGCTTCTCTCCCTCCCGAGGCTCTCTCTCTCGCTTGCCAAGAGCCACCGTCGCCGCCGCTTCTGCTGCCGTTCAGCCCCTTGCCTCGCCTCCCGCTGTGTCCATCGGCTCCGCCACATCTCCTGGAACTCCAATCCAGCAGGCAAGCCGGAAGCCACAGAGCGTCGCCGACATCATCGTCTTCACCGTCGGGCACGGAGATATCGCCGCCGATTAAATGCGTCCACAAGGCCTCCCAGGCTCGTTGAGCTACTCATCGACCTCCCGTGAGCTTCTCCGCCTTACCCCCTCCTCCCGAGCTCGCTCCTGTACTCTAGCTATGCCCTTGCCCGTGCCAGCGCCGCCGTCCGCCATGGTCGTTGCTCTCAGCCACCGTGCGTCTCCTCGAAACTTTAGCCTCCGGCGTGCTCTGGCTCAGAGCAGAGTCAAGCAGAGCCCTAGCTAGCTCCCCAGCTGCTGGAACCACGGCCGCCCATGCGAACTCTGGTGCCGCCTTTGAGCTCAGCGCCGTCGATATAGTCGCCCCAAGGCCAGGCACCACTCGTGGGATCTCGGCGTCGCGTGATGCCCTCCATGACCATTTGGTTGCGGAGGAAATTCGACCCCTCCACCGTCTCGGGCTTCACGCGCGAGCCGTTGACTGGTCCGCGAGTTTGACGGTTTGACCCGATTGACTTTTCCACTAACTCAGCGGGTGGGGCCCGGCCTATAATTAGTTAGGATTAGTACTAATTGTTTTAGCTAATCTAATTACAACGACACTGGGGCCCATAGGTCGGTTTGACCTGGACGCGCCGTTGACGCTGACATCACGGTGGCGTCATGCTGATGCAATAACTCTTTTACGGTTTATTCTTTTACGAAATTCCAGAAAATAGTGCTAACTTCTAAAATTCATAGAAAATAATCTATAACTCAATGGAAATAAGTTATATATGAAAATGATCAGAAAAATATGAAGAATCTGTTTATGCCATGATCATGCATGTTTGAACAAGATAAGCTCACTGAATATGACAAATGATGATTAGGGCAATTTATGAAATAATATTTGGAGTTGGAATTTGTTCTTGTTAGAGTTCCACTTCAATTAACTTGGCTAGATATTGCATTAGATGAATTCAGTACCTTAACATGACATTTCATTCATGTGAATGTGCATTGCATTGATTGTGTTCTTTCTCGATTTGGGTGTTTGTCCCCTCTCGAGTGAGCGGCGTCGAAGCGATGAGTTCGATGACACCGATGAAGAACTATATTATCTTCGAAGTGCCAGGCAAGCAAAACCCCTTGTTCATTCGATACAATCCCACTCTCTCGCTCCTGCTCTCTTTTCTGCATTAGGACAACAACGATTCAAGCTGTTACATGCTGCGGTAGCTGAACCCCTTTCCTCGCATGACTTGTCATTGCCACGATAAATAGATGAAACCCACTAGCATGAGTAGGGTTGTTTGAGCCTGATGTGCCTACTCATTCATGCTTGTTTGTCATGCTGCTATTGCTTAGAGTTGTGTTAGGTCGATTCATCGGGAATGAATTGGAAAGTGGTGAACATGTCCTCTTGTGTGAGCTAAGTGTGTGAACACGATTTGGTAAAAGGTAGCGGTGAGAGGCCATGTAGGGTACATGGTGGGTTGTCTCATTGAAATGCGTCCTCGAGGCTGAGTTACGTGTTTGTGATCCATGGAAATTTACAACCACATTGGGTTGGTAATGATTGAAAATCCTTGGAAATGGGGATTGCAAACTAGTTTGGTTTTTATATTTAGGTCTCAATGGGGAAATGGGTAAGCTAAATGTTCGGGCCAAGTTGGCACCTTTCTTGGAACCCATTCACAGTTTGGGCCTGGCCACACCCACTCTCTGGAACCCTTGGGTAAACCGGCAAATTTGTGGTTTCCGGTTCTGGGTCCCTTGAAATTCCTTGAAGGTTGCCAGGGTCTGGCCCTTTTGCGGCCGGGTGGCAGGCCTTTAAAGAAGTACAGCAGTTTCATTACATTGAATGGGACCCGGAATGGCTTGGAAGTTGATTTCATGAAATGGTATCCCCAAGGGTTGGGCTTTGGGTTCCGATTAGGCCGGGCGGCCGGGTTTTTGATATGGTGTAGGGACCCTTCATACCTAAAAAGTTAAGCGGTCCGGGGAATAGGTAAAGCCCGGTAAATACCATTTGTTGATTGATATAGTGTTAGTTAGATGAAGTTTGCTTTGGAATTTGACCATTTGTTCTTTTGTTTTGCGAAAGAGGCTCCGGCTAAGAAATGTTCGTTGGGGGAACTTGGGAACTTTCTTGTTATTGGTCGATTTGGCCCTTGGCAATAAATAATAGGGTTAAATTTTTCATTTTGATGTATCCGGACTTGTTAAGCTTATTGTCCTTGACTTGTTTTCTTAAGGTTTCCTTTAACCCATTTTGGAATTTCTTGGTCCTCGGGCCTAATAAAATTTTCCATTTTTTTGGATGAAATGGTTTAAACATATGACTTTGGGGTTGTTAAACTTGGAAGTTGGGGATAGGGTTGTTTTCCTTGGTTCCAAGGGAAATGTAGTCTAGGTGCTTTGGATAGGCATTTACCGCAAGTTGTGCCCCCTTTGGCTCTTGGACCCTTTTTGGCGGCTGTGTTTCCCGTTCTTATAACCTCCCTTAAAGGTCGGGCACCGTTTCCTTCCCAAACGGCCGGGAGGACCTGTTCCATTTGTGGTTATCTTGTGACCGGGCCGGATTAAGAATTTAGTGCGTTTGGGAACTTGCCTGGGCCCCGGAAGGAATCTGCAACCCTTTGGCCAAAAGGGCCAAAGGTGGGTAGAGGGACCCTTTGGGAATCCCTGGAGGGACTTTGTAAGGACCCAGCGAGGACTTGGGAAGGGGGGGCACATGGGTTTTGGCCGGTGAGGGCCCGGGAGGAATTTTGGCGTGGGGGAGTTGTTGGTGAACCCTTGGTTGGTCGGGCTTTCTTTGCCAATAGATTTTTTTGGTTCGAGGCCTTTGTGGCACCGATTTGGAAAGTTCTTAAATTTCCTCACAAGTTTTCTTGGCTTTTCCTTTCAAATTTGGCTTGGACTTTGGCCATTTTAAATTTCCTTTCCCCTTGGATTGGTGGAGTTAACTTCTTTGGCCAGTGCCAATGGAGGCCGGGTGTTTGGGGTTTAAGCCAAATTTTTCAGGTCCTTTGGAAGGTTACCATTCCTTTGCTCCCCCCTTTCCTTGGCCCATTTTCCTTTCAATCCTTTAACCCACCTTGGGGCTTTGGAAATTTTTTTTTCTTTGGCGGAACCTTCGGGGCCTTTCTTCAATGGTGGGCAATAAAATTTTTAAATTTCCCGGGGAATTCTCAACCTTTGGATCAAGACCTAGGGTTCTTTCCTTCCCTTCTTGGGCTTTTTAAGCCAACCTTGGGGGAGGAATTTGAACAAACAATTCCTTTGGGGAAGGTTTGGCAACTTTCTTTGAAGAATTTCTTGGTTAAGGTTGATGGGAACCAGTGATTCATTAAACCCACAGGTCATTGGGTTGTTTGCAAATTTGGGGGCTTGGTTCTTGGAAGGTTTTCCGAACTTTTGGGGAATTTTGACCCTGAATGGAGCCTTGGAAGGAATTTAAGGCGAATTTCTTTGTCTTTGGGAGTTTAATAATCAATCCACCCTTGGGAATCTTTTCCATTCCTTTGAAAGCAATTCGGCTATTTTGTTTTTTTCAATGGTTAAGTTTGAAAATAAACATCTTTAAATTTTGGGGGTTTAAGAATCAGCCCAGGTTTTTTGTCTTTTTTTCCCAAAGGTGAAAGAACAACAATTTCCGAAGAAGGAACTTTTGGGAAGAAATGGGTTAATTTAGCCCTAATTGAGGAAGACACAATGGGCCGAGTAAGTTTCAGGAATTTGGGAAGGCAATCGTTCCTGAAGGTTTAAAAGCATTTGAAATTTCCCCTAGATGGAGTTGGGAACACTAAGGTTTTGTCTTTGGAGAAGGGTTGGCGAGGATAAAGGGAATTTGAAGGAAAAAGAGGGAATAAAGCCATAGGTTTGAAAATGTTAGGGAAGATTTGGAAAAACATCCTTTGAAATTTTCATTAAATTTGAAATTCAAACGGTTTAAAAGTAATTTTTAATTCCGTGGGTGAATAGAAAACAGTGGGAATTCGGAATTGGTTTCCGGCCCTAAAGTTTGGGAAAGACAGTTTAAAGGGCCGGGTTAAATTTCCGGGTGGACTGGCCAAGTGAAGAATTTGAAGTTTTCCCAAATGGAAACGGAGGAAGGGTTTGGAATTAGAGGGGTTGGGAGTAAAGGAATAGGAAGGGGAAGGGGTAAATCCACAAAATTTACTTAGGAAGGATTTGGGAAGAAATGCCCATTTAAGTTGAATTTTGGAAATAAAATTTTTAATAAATGGGAAAGAAAAAATGGGAAACGGTTTGGGAAAATTTGGAAAAAGTTTAAAGGGAATTTTTGGGAAAAATGAAGAATTTTAAAAATAGGAAAACCAAATTGAAGAATTTTAATTTGGGTTGGTTGGCTGAAAGGGTAAAAATTATTTCGAAAACCGCTTAAAAATTGTGTTTTGGGTTAGAGAATAAACCCATTAATTTATTCCAATTAAGAAATGGGCCTTTTTAAATTGAAATTTGAAAAAAAGGTTTCCAAATGGGAAAATCAAATTAAATTTTCAAATTTGGTGGGGGTGCCCAAAAGAAATTAAAGATTTAAGATTATTTTAGGGTTACGGAACAAACTTAAATTTTTCACAAGAGGCTTTTTATTATTGGCGTTTTTCTTGGATCTTCACAATTTGCTAATGGAGGATGTTTCCCCTTTTCAAAAGAACCTTAAAGAAAATATTTGGCCAATCTTGCTTTTCTTGAGTTTGTGAAATTTTGGGTTGTTTGGCCAATCTCGATGGGGCACCCTCAATTGTCACAAGAAAGAGGCAATTCTTAAAGTTTTGTCCTTAGTCCTTGTGGTTTGCTTCATCCCCAAATTGAGGGCACAACCAAGAAAACAGCAATGTATTCAACTTCCATGATGAACGGTGATCATGATTTAATTTCTTTGAGGACCAATAGACCAAAAGATTCAGAAATGACAAGTACCAGATGTTGACTTCGGTCCCAACGATCCCACATAGTCAGGTCGAGAATATCCAATGAGATCAAAAGTAAAGCCCTTGGGGTACCCATAATCCTAGTGTTGGTGTGGAGCTAGATTCGAAGAATATGCTTCACAGCCTTATGGTGTGATTCCTTGATGTAAGCGAAATCGGTCCACATGCAAACACTAAGCATTATATCCCAAATGCACATAAGTACAATAGAGAACCAATCATGGGCGATATACCTTGGATCGAAGTCAATACCATTTTCATCGGTTGCATAGATGGCCATTTGTGGGCATAGGAATTTTAACACCTTTGCAATCTTGCATGCCCAATTTCTTGAGGACATCTTTGGGTATTTCTCGAGATATGAATATGCCATTGTGTTGTTGGGAATTTGAAGACCTAAGAAGAATTTCAACTCTCCCATCATAGACATTTGATATTCTTCATCCTCATAAAAAATTCATCACTAAACGTTGGTCGATCAAAAAGATAATATCATCAACATATATTGTGGGGACCCGACTCATAAGTCGAGATCACCGAATCTGCGTGTCTGATGATCCCGGAGATCAATGCTCCACAACACCACAAAAGCTGAATAACAAAGTCTTACATCCATACATACCGTATTACACGTAGGACCATTATGGTGGAGTCTTGAGTATAACATCCTTGATGGAAATCTTAAATCGATAACATGGACCCATGTCATACCCTTAACCCTCGGGCATTCAGGGCGTCCTTACTTGCATGTTAAATGGGTATTCTTCATCATATCCTGTTCTTTCATGCGGAATAAAATAACGTTGGCAAGCCAATAGTACTTTGAATGTACTACAAGCAACCCATGTTTTGGTTCGAGAATACAACAATGCATGATATAGGTAAATTTTGCGAAAGCTAGTTTTGAGTGCAATGACATGTTCAACAACTTTGGAACATGCATCATGAGAATTCAAGTAACCATGAGGACAGGTTCCGATATCAACATAAATAGATGGGCCCAACCCAACTCAATCATGTCCAAGTCCTTTGACTTGACCAAAGTAATTTATCAACACACACAAAGGTTGGAAACTCTGGATGTAGTTTAAGCAGCCCGGCTTCGTCCTTACGTGGACACGGCTATTGAATAGTTTTACACTTGCGGAGGTTGCACCTTTACCCACAAGATCCGGGAACTTGTTATCCGACCAGGATACCTCAAGTACCGGGGTAAGCACCCGATCACTATCTTTCCTAGGCGACACTAACAAGGAGTCCACTCGTTGTTGTATCCTCACGATGTACATCATACAGACTCTTGAGATCGTAACATCCAGAGGGACACAGCAGTTATCCGGGTGCCTGTAAAAAACAGTCATGGCCCCTACCGCACGAATCCAAGAGAAAGCATCAACTCTCCCCGTTACTAATGTCCGGGCTCCAAGCTAAATTCGGCCTAAGTAGTCAATAACCCTTTCCCATATAAAGGGTAGAGTGGTTTTGCGTAAAGGTTGGAGACTGACAAATCTTAAATCTAATCCGTTTTCAAAATAACACACACCTTTCCTCCGTACACATTAGTCATCAAGTGGTTACCCATTCCATCATCTCCCTCGGGCATAAGTACCCGGCCGGGGTTTTTAAAAATCTTTTGAAAAACTTTGCCTCCTTCACCATCATATACCGTCCCTTTTGCGTAGCACTACAAAACATCCTATCTACTCCCAAAGGCAAACCCTCATAAGAAGGTGGGTCATGCACAATGCAAGTATCAATGAGGAAAGTGGTGGCAAGCCACCCCGTAGTCACCACAATATCATGACTCGATGCAAGCAATAAAAAGTGCTATATGGCATGCATAAAAAAAGGGTTTCATAGACATGGTCAAGGGCTGCTTGCCTTGGTCTTCAAGTTCTTCAAATCCTTCTCCTTCTTCTTCTTGACAACCGTCTAGTACGGGATCTAATCATCGTATGAAAATAACGAGAAAATAAAAGGCAATGGTAAAATAGAAAAACCAAAGTGCTCAAAAAAATGTCAACTCATTTTGATAAATACTAGGAAATCTAAGAATGGTAAAATTCTAACTTTGGATTTGAAGTAGGAAAGAAAAATGGATTTTAAAGATGGATTTAAATGCTCAAATTAAATTTAAATTTGAACGATGCAGAAAAGTTTGATGGATATTTATGAAAGTTACACCATTAAATAGGTGGGATTTTTAGAAGAATTTAGGAGTTGGAATTACTGCATTTGGATTATTATTTAATCCTGTGGAATTATTTGAAATATAACGAGAAAAAAAAAAGGAAAAGCGGCCTTTGTGTCCTTTGGGCGGAAAAGGTCCTGTTGACGGCCGAGGGAAAGGATTCAGCCCGTGAGGCTGCCACGTCGAAGCGTAAAGGCAAAATCGTCTTCCGGCCAGGGAAAAGCAGTTTTGGCGTGCAATTTAAAAAACGGTTGGGGCCCCCCGTCGTTATTGGGGGCCCCCAGGCCGTCGTCTTCCACCCGACCGGAGAGGGGAGCTCACCGGCGTCGCTGGGTGGGCGAGGCAATCGAAAGGCACCGCGTGCTCGGGCGGAATCCCTGTTGGGTTGGAGGTGGGGCGGTCTTTGGGCCGGGGTTCCGGCCGAGGGAAGGGCGGCAAAGCAGGGAGGTTCGCCCGGTGATTTCACAAATGAGGCCGGGAGAGAGAAATGGTCGAGGCGTTGGCGGTTCGGATCGAGAGAGAGGCAAAGGTCCGTGCCAAGATCAGCAGTCGGGGCAGGCGGGCTCCGGTCGATCCAGGCATAAAGCTCTCGAGGCTGATTGGGTGGTCGGGGCGTCTTGGGGTGTGAAGGAGGTGGATGCCACGAGAGAACACAGGGGCGAGCTTTAATGGCAGGCGCCGGTCCCCAGGACTCGTCTTGCGGCAAGATCACATGCGAGACCCGGAGGCCGTGTGGGCCGAAGGTGAGTCCCGGGGTTCGTGGATGAGTCTGACCGGTGAGCGAAGAAACGGGGAGGGAGAGGCTTTGGGCGTGTGAGTTCACTCATTGGAGCTCTCGGGGTGGGGTCCGGTGAAGGAGGGGAGAAGGGGAGGGAAGGGCGTGGCGTCTTTGCGGATGTCGAGGAGCATCGGTGGCGTGGGGAGGCAAAGGTGGTGGATTGGAAGGGGGCTCTCTGAGGGGAAGGCCCAGGCTCAGGCGTGCATATGGCCGCCATGGCCATTTTCAGCCTTTGGGTTTGGCTGTATGTCTGGGGGCTCTGGGAAACAAATGGGGAGGGGCATTGGATGCCTGGATGACCCTTGGAGGGAGGGGAGGTGAGGAAGGGGACGGAAAGGGGCTGTCCGATTGGGGTAAATGGGGTGGTTTCACCCCTCAATCATTGAGTGAGGTGCAGCCATTATTCTTTGGAGGTAGGGAGGACTTGGAGGGGTTGTGGTAAAATTTGAGCTCAAGGAGAATAGTGTAAGTGGTCAAAATGGTGATTTTTGGTGCGGAAGGTGTTTTATGCAAATTTGGGCAAGCAAATTAACCCCATTTTACATGAGAATTAACAGGATCAAGTGTCACACATAATTGAGGTTGACCACCAAGTTTGAGTCCATTTGAAGAAAATTGCCAATGTAACTTTGGTAAACCCTAGAAATCAGCAAATGGCTTTGCCAAGATTTAAATCATGCAAATCTATTCTCCTTGATGCACCACTTGGTGTAGTGTCATCATTTGAGGATTTGAACATGTCCACAAAAATTCAGATCAAAAGGACACACTTGGCAATGTAGAGTTGTTCAAATTTGGTTACCGGACGGAGAGGGTTTTGGGGCAGTTTGATCAAGATAACATTCTCAACTTGGCCATTTGGTCTAGATGCATTATTACCCATTGAGCATGTACCAAGTTTGAAACATTTGGACATGTTTGTGATTCAAAGTTGTTCAAACTTGAAAAAGGCGAAGTGGTTTTGAGAGGGGTTTCATGGGGTTATATATTCTCCATGACATGATCTTACCAAGATCATCCAAAATGTCATATGTGACATCTAGAATTTTATTGGAATTTTTGGAGAATATTTCCTTTGTAAATATTTCAATAGCTTGAAAAAATCAGAAAGGGTTTTGAGGGGTTTGACCAATATTTTGAACATGACCATGTGTTGAAACTTTTATATGGACAATATATGTCCTATGAGTTGCCCTAAATGTTGCCAAATATTTTTGGAGCAATAAAATAATTTTTCCTATTAAAGACCATTTGGCCTTAAAAAAAGCTTTTAAATAAAATAGGAAAATGACTTTTTAAAATTATATTTTTGTGGTTTATGGAAGTCCTATATCTAATAGGTTTCAAATATACCTTTTGAAATATTTTCATACCCCAAATCAAGTACTTGAATTGCAAATCTCAATTCAAGGGTTTTGGAAAACTAATTTTTGAAAATACTTTTTGGCCAAATTATTTTTGTAAGAAAAACTATTTGCTCTATACTCATGGCATGATCATTGGGCCGAAGCTTGGGGCAAGGAGAGAAGTATAGAAGGTGGAGTTGTGTTGACTTTGAGCACTTTGAAAACCGGAGAAAAAACTCAAATAAAAGTCAAACAATGCAAAGTTTTTGTCAAACCAATTTTATCATGATTCATCATCTTAAGTGTTGTGCCATGAAAATCGGGTGTGACATATATTTGGCACACAAACAGTTCACCATCATATGATTTAGTAAAGAGGTAGGGTTCAGTGAACCGGGTGTGAAGCCATTCTTCACAAGAATTCCTTCATGTATCATACCACCCGGTGGAACCTTTTGAGACCATAGAGGGCTTTGTTGAGTCGAAGACTTTGTCGGGTTATTTGGATCTTCAAAACCTGGGGTTGAGCAACATATACTTCTTCCTCAAACTTACCATTGAGGAATGCACTTTTCAATCCATTTGATATAAAGTAATATTATGATGGTTAGCATAAGCAAGTAATATCCGAATAGCCTCAAGTCTAGCAACAAGTGCAAAAGTTTCTTGAAATCAATTCCTTCAACTTGTGTAGCCTTGAGCTACAAGTGGCCTTATTCCTCACCACAAGGCCATTTTCATCTTGCTTGTTGCGGTAGATCCACTTTGTGCCAATGATATTATGCTTGGAGTTTGGACGTTTGACGGTTTCCCAGAATTGTTGAGCTCGGAACGATGTAATTCTTCTTGCACCTAATCCTCCGGGCTCTAGAAATCTTCATCTATTAGTGGGCTATGTGATAGAGACAAAAGCATAGTGCCCAAAAGTTAGATAAGCGTGAAGCTTTTGAGCGTGTGAGAGGACTGGGGCTTCAATGTCATTGATGATCTTGTCAACTTGCACTTCTTTTTGGGGATGAGCTGGTTATAAATGAGGGGTTTGATCATTTTCCTCAGCACCATTTCTTGAATTATCTTGAGTGCATCCTCGGCGTTTTTAGCGTCCGAGGAATGAATTCTTACCAGATTCTTGATGGGAATGACATCCTCGGTTGCCTTGAACTTGATAGATTCCCGAGCTGGTTCATCTAACACGGAAGGTAGGTGCTCTCTTTGGAGCCATTAGTTTCATGAACCACAATCCAATATCAACAATCTTGTGAAAGGCGATGTTGAAGACTTCGTGGTGTCGGGTCCTTAAGTAACCAAGCATAAAACCTTCATGTTTTGGTTGCAAATTTAGTATTGTGATGAGGATCTCTAATCCAGCATTTGAGAAGACTTTGAAATAACTCATTGGGTTTCTTTCGTTGAGGAGTTCATAGGCAGTCTTCTTGAAGAATTTGTGAAGATACCTTTGATGATGTGGACGGGTATCAATTGCATCAATCCAAAAGCGACTAGGCATTTTGTATTCATCAAGCATAGTTGAGCCATCTCAACAAGGTTATTCTTGCGCTCCCGACCCATTTCTTTGAGGAGTATAGGGGCGGATAACTCATGAAGTAATACCAAGTTCATCAAGATAGGCATCAAAACGAAATTCTTGAACTCGGTTCCATTGTCCTCTGATGTTTCGATCTTCACAAAATTTAGTTGAAACCCTCGAGGAAAATCGTTTGAAGACTTCTGCACTTCATTTTTAAGTAACAATGTGTATCCATGTTTAGGAGGTAATCATCAACAATAACAAATCCATATAGAGATGCATCATTAGTGATTTTGAGTAATGATTAGGACCAAAAAGGAGGTCCATGTAAACAATTGAAGGGGCGGTAGTGGTCATGATAGTCTTCGTTGGATGCTTGGCCTTTATTTCCATTCACGGGCTCCACACAAGTGTTCCTTGAGGAATTTGACATTCTCAATGCCAATGACATGCTTCTTCTTTAACCGTGTGCAAATTCCTCATCCTGCTGATAATGCCCGATCCATAGCCAACCTTAAAAGCTTTTGCAAGTAGACCCACGGCTGGTTGGGTCACGTAGAAAATCAACAATATACAAGTCTCCTCTCCTAAAG
This sequence comes from Aegilops longissima, assembly GCA_021605205.1. Lineage (NCBI taxonomy): Eukaryota > Viridiplantae > Streptophyta > Magnoliopsida > Poales > Poaceae > Aegilops > Aegilops longissima. Next base: position 13,230 of record JAHIAM010008447.1, read on the forward strand.
CCTTGAAGACTTTGGAATTTCGGCTTCCATAATCACAACTTTGGATACTTGCCAAAGATAACAACCATATCAAGATCACAAAGCATTGAGGTGACATGAGGTTGTATCCTAAGGACTCAACAAGCATGACTTTGTCCCATGTATGTCCTTAGAGATGTAACCAAGACCCAATACGACTTTTGCCTTTGTCGAACCAAAGATGATATGCCAGATGTGGCGGTGATAAGGGTATCCATCAATAGATTCTTGTCACCTCATGTGATTTGTCATCCACTATCGAGGACCCACTCATTGGCTTTGGGTTGATCATCCTGCGGATGAATTAGTGCAACTTACGATCTCATATACTTCCCGGTGAAGAATATGATATCAAGTTCATCAGATGAATTTCATCAGGGTTATTGGAATAAGTAGTATGAGGGCGTGTGAAATGAAAGTTCATTTCTTCATGATTAGCTGCGTCCTTCGGCAATTTTTGGGTTAGCAAATTCTTGGAACATTAAAAGCACGTCGGAGACTGACCTGCGAAAGAGGTTAGTTCTTTTCTTCACGCCCACATCGAAGGGGTGGCAAAGAGTTCATCCTCTTGGAGCACCATATGAGAATGGTGGCATAGAGGCCAATCCATTTCGTTTCACATAAGAGGGTTAGGGTAAGCATATGAATAAGCATGAAAATTCTTTTGAGGACTTATGAACATATTGGTTTGAAGAATAATACCTACATGGCCCTTATCTCTACCTTGGAAACATAGTTTTAACGATGATAATCATATGAGGACTTTGATCCTTTTGAGAAATTTGATCCCGTGAGAATTTGGTCCGTATGAGGACTTGGATCCATATGAAAATTTGGTCCATATAAGAGTTTGATCGGGGTTCCTTTTCTTCACGGTTGGTGTCATGAGGACATTCACCGAAGACTTTCAAAGGCACTTCTTGGGAACCCGATTTTCTTCATAGGGAACCGTTCCTCCGATTAGTTCCAACATATCTGAAATACTTCACCATTTAATTTTTGAGCAGGTTTATAGTTGGAGTCAAATGACTCATCGGGAAGAATGAGGAGATTACATGTAAAGCCGGATAAGTTAGATGGATCAATTGGAGGTCCCTTTACGACAACCCATGAGGTTTTGGGGTCTTGCTCGGGCTTTATGTTCCATCACTTGAGGTTTCTCTTAAAGGAAATACCCTCTTTCCTAGGGTTCTGTTGAGGATATGCTTTTAAGCACATCACAAAGGTCCGATGCCCTTTGTGGCTTTTGTGCATACTTCATGTTTCCTTCAACCCTGCATTGTCGGATACTAGCAATGTCCTCGAGATGAGAATTAGTGATAGCGAGGCAGGTGAAAATTTGTAAAAGTTGAAGCATTTGAACATTCGGTGAAGAATTAGCGATTCACGTTCAATGCACTTTAAGCATGGAGGAACAAATTCTTCCGAGCGTGATTTGTTGAGCAAGTAATGAATCGCGCTCCTACGAAGATCTTCATAACTCACTCTTAGTTTCTCAAGATCTTGCTTTCTTTGAAGAAATTCATAAGAAAGTTTCTCATGATCAGACAAGAGAGTGTTATGATGACCTTGAAGGCTTCAAACCTAGGCCAAGTCTCTGAAATTTTGATCGGGGCTTTATCGATCCATTTCTTCACCTAACATATCATCCTTTTATCTAGCATGTTTTGAACCTTTTGAAAGCCCTTTGTTGTTTTACAGCAATCTTAGCAAGTTTTGAGTAGCTAGGCTTTAGATCTTCATGATTCATTTTCACTAGATTGGAGGAGGTATATTTGAGTACCTTGGCACCCTTTGCCATGAAGCAATAGGTGGGGCGTAGTCATCACTATCTTCATCGACTTTGTTGGTGAGGTCATTTTATTCGAGTTGAAGATGGACTTTGTGGCGATGGGAAATAGACTTCCCACAGGACTATTCTTCGATGCCTCCTCTTCCTCATGTTCCTCGATTCAGCTTGAGTCCATTTCCTTGCCAATGAATGCCGAGCCTTTTGGGCTGCTCTTCTTGTGAAAAAAGGCTTTGAGGATTTTGATGATGAAGATTTGACGATTTCTTCTTTCTTCGGTCATCGAACGTAATCCTTGTATTTCTTCTTCTTTAATTCCTTTTCCCCGAGGACAATCTTGGATGTAGTGACCGGGTTTCTTGCATTTGGGCAAAGTCTTCTCTTATAGTCCTTTGGATGAGGAATCCTTTCCTTGAAGGATTTTCCAATGCGACCACGTCTTGAGAACCGGAATTTCTTCACGGCATGCTGGCTCCGGCTCAATTCTTCAAGATCTCCAAGGCTACTACCAAGTCTTCCAAATCAGATTCGAACCACCTTGGCCTTGAGGCCGTGATTTTCCATAGCTAGAACCATAGAATCTCTCGCAAATTTGGAACTCATGAGTATTTAGCCTCTCGAAATATCAATTTGGATCAAGTGACTTGTAGTCAAACCGCTCTTGTATCATCGGTGCGAAGTTCTAATGAGGAATCAAGCGATCTCAACAATTTCTTCACCACCTCATGGTCGGTGATGTCGGTGGCACCAAGCGCTTGAAGCTCATTTGAGATGTCGGTGAAAGGATCGAAGGTTTTTGAACATTTGTTTGTCGAGTCTTTTGAAGCGGTTGAAGAGATTGCGAAGAACATCAACTGGAAGGCCAGCTGAGTTGAGACTCCTTCATTACTTTGGCGCTTCCCCGGATAGCGGCAGTTTTCCAAAGCACTTTCTCTTCCATATTGTCCCTTTGAGATGGCCAATATGATATTCTTAACCGAGAATCGAGTTGCTTGAATCTCTTCAAATCGGCGCGTTCAGGAGAAGGTGTGGAATGAGGAACACCATTTTCCCAACATACCAAGATGGTTGTCTTGCCCAAAGATGCATTCATCTTGTTCTTCTAATGAGGGGATCCGTCCCATCAAAGGTAGGACACCCTGCTTTGAGACCTTGATCATACCGGATCGACATAACCTAAAACTCCGGTGGTTAAACCAAAATCACCTGGAACAAGGGAGTTCCTCGATACCAATTGAAAGTCGTTATACGACTAGAGGGGGTGAATGGCGATTTTATGAATTCTTCCGAGGAAATTCCTTAGCGAAGAACTACTTGCGGGAATAAGTACTTTCGAGTAAGCATAAGAGAAGGGCATGGTCATCATGATGAAATGAAGACAAACAAAAAAGTCTGAAAGCGTAAACACGAGGATAACAAGATGAAGACAAACGGTGAAGAAATTGAACTTAGGAAATTGAGAAAGTCTTGATCAAAGTCTTCAAAACAGATATGAATGAACACTTAGCACAATAATGAGGAAATGAAAGAGTTGAGGAAATAGAACCAGTTAGGTTTGAAGACAATGATTTTGGTAGACCAATTCCAACTCTTTTCTCGGTTATCGTTCGGTTGGGCGGTGATATTTAAACTTCGAGGACACGTCCCGGACAACCGGTCAGGAACCGCGCTTCAGGACACTAAGTCCTCACCGTATTCTCCTTGAACTAAGGTCCACAGACCTCGTCCAATCACTCGTGGTAAGTCGGCGACCCAAACCTTCCGGACTTGGTCTTTCGGCGATCCACAATTTCTCTTGGATGCTCTAGACCATGGCCCCTAACCGTCTGGAAGAACAGGTCTTCAAAGGTAACAAGCATTGGATCCATTGGATCAATCTCTTGATGATGCTCAATCACTTTGGGTTTTATGGGGTTTGGTTTTTGGGTTTTCCTCCTTTCGATGATTTTAATCAAAGTCCTCGGAGGATGGGTTGTCTCAAATGACAAGTGTCAAGTTTCTCCGGGCAGCCAACCCGCTAGTGGTTGTGGGCTATTTATAGCCTAAAGGGCAGCCCGACATGATAAACATAAATGCCCTTCAATGATATGACCCTTAGGTGGATAAGATATTTTTGGGACAGGGTGGCGTATCACGCGCGGTAATTTGACTTACAAATTCCTCGGGGCTATCATGTTCCTCCTTTGGTAGGCAATCCCTTTGGTGAATTCCTAACTCCCGGTAGAAAAAATTCCCAGGCGAACAGAAAGAACTTCGTCTCTATCCTTTGAAGAAATTTGAACTGTATGAGATTTCCAAAAGGCTTCACTTTCGAAGGGATTGGTAGGTGTCCGATTTTGAGTTGAGCATCACATGGAAATTTTTCCTTAGTATTTCCTCGACCCCTTTAACGATCAATTGTTTCCTATGACTCAAGAAAGAAAAAAATGAAACTACGAAAACAAAAGTCTTCCACCTTCATCTTCCTCAAATGAATACCAAGTCTTCAAGGTCACCAAATTTCTTCCTTTCAAAGTCTTGAGAAAGTCTTGGAATATCAAAGTCTTTAGTGGAACTTCATTTTAAGGGAATTAAACTTTCCTTTGTAAATATCAAACTCCTCATAGACTTATAATTGAACCATAAACATTAGTCCCTTAACCTATAAGTCTTCAATACACCAAAATCACTAAGGGCACTAGATGCACTTACACTCAAATTCATGGGAAGCGCCCGGGAGTGACGAAATGTCCGGTCGGAGTTGGAAAGCTCGGGCTTTTGCTAGGGAGCATGACAAGGGTCGTCGGTGGTGCCTGGGTTCTGGGATGAGGTTGAGTGTAGTGGACATGGTGGTGTGGCCGTTGGGTGGCGAGCGTCGTCGGCCAACAGGCTTCCGGGGCGCTTTAGTGAATCTTCATCGGATCATGGTTTCTTTCGAAGAGAGAAAGGGAGGGATGGGAAGGTGGATGAGCTCAGGCGATCCCGACCGACAGGCCCAGCGAGGGAGGGACGGTGGTCGGAGGGGCGGAAGGGATCACCGGTGTTTGGTGAAGCGAGGTCGAAGGAGGTGGTGGGTTCGGCCCGGTAATTGTTTTTTTTATTATCTTTTTCTTTTATTTTTGCAAGTTTGTGGCATTTCTAAAATACCTAGGCATCTCCAAAATTCACCAAACTACACATGCTCCCTTTATGGAACATATCCAACATGGAACATTTCAGTTTGGGATTATTTGGACATTTAAATATTTACTAGCATTTAAATGCCCAAATGCAAGTTACATATGATTTAATTCAATGATCTTAAGATGACCTGAAAATTGTGAACCCATTTTGTGGGTTCCCCAAGACAAAAGGGTGGACTTTAGAAAAGGGCATTTCGGGTTCATTACAAATGATTTTAGTAATCCCTAGTTGTTTTTTGGTCTTTGGGGGTTCTTCATCCCCATTTCAAGTTTGGAAAAGTAAACATGATGCAACACTCTAATGCATGAAATAGCTAGGATGTGACAGCCACCTCGGGATCGGCCCGCCGGGGCATTCCCTCCATGGGAAGGGCGACCACCCAACATCACGAGGCGGGCGGCTTGGGCCCACGTGGCGTGCTATCCCACACGTTTCCCTCAGGGGCATTTGTCGAGGCGCCCGGTTCGAGGGTTCATCATCGAGGCCACCGGGGCTTCAAAGCAGGACCATGCGAGCTCCCCATCTGGCGGGGCGGTGGGCTCGCGTCTACATTGCATTCTAAGGGCTCAGGGGCCTTCTCGGGGCGCCGGCCGGCGTTGGGCGCCGCGAGGTCCCCTGCACTCGTCGCATGCCATTTGGCTTCTGAATATGGCGTTGCCTTCCCGCGCCACACCAAGAAGTGTCCTGTCTTCTCGGAAGCCGGGCATCCACCAGTCGGGCGGAGATGGTGATAGTCCTCAAAGACCCCTGGGCCCCAGGCGTCCGGGCTCGAAGTGGCGGCTCAGAACTGCCTCATCCCGAGGCCTTGGGTCTTCTCGATGGTTTCGTTCGCATCTATATGAATAGCTTATCTCCTTCGTAGTTTTTTATGGTGGGGCTTGTTTGATTACACCCGGGCATCCCGCGTTCGATCTCCTTTTACCCGTGGTTAAAACTCCTCCTTACCCGGTGGGGCCCTTGTGCTCGGTTGTCCTGCAATCTTGATAAACGAGAGATCGAGCTCGGCTCGCGGCCCGCTCCTTTACGTCACCTCATCAGATCCTCGGTGCCTTCGTCTTCTTGTGGAACAATCAAGCAAGCCAGGTAACCCGGTCCGATCCGGGCTCTCTCCAACTAACCTCCGGGAACCTACCGGGGATGGCCAGGCTGTAATCCCTTCTTTTCCCATGCAATTAAACTTGCGCGTTTGCCCGGGGCACCGGCAAGCGTGCCTCGGGGAGCTCTTTGGCTCTCCGGTATCACCCCGGGCCTTGAACCACGGCGCGACCTGGCATACCAGGTGGCGGTGAGGCTCGCTCAAGGGCGGGACCGAGACATAAGCACATGGAAGAGGCATGGTGAAAGGGAAGCTGTACGGGCCTAACCGGCACCTCTGGCATTGGCCTTGAGGCCAGGGGCCGCGAGGTGACTACGGATCACTAAAGAAGTTTCACACGGGTCGGCCCATCTTTGGGGCATAGGATTCCCATCTCTTGCAGCCTTCTCGACTGCTTTCCTTTCCCACCTTGGTGGCTGCTTGCATGCTAAAGGAACTCTTGGGCATCGCGCCTCGGGGGCTCTCACTTTGGATTCGGGCGCTCACCTCCGGCCCGCCAGGCCCAAGCGACTGGCCCAATGGCGGCTGCCCCTTTGCAGGGGGCCGGGGACTGTCCGTAAAGCACCAAAGCTATCGTGAGGTCGGAAGAAAGTGGGAAGCGGGCGAAAAAGACATGCGGTCATAAATAATCATAATAAGGCAATATTAAACAAAAGGCCCTGGATCCTTTCGCCCAGGGGTTCATCTCGATTTCGCGGGGATCAAAAAGAAGGTTTCTAGAGCCCTATCTCGGCGCCAACCCGGCGCTATCATCAACAATGGGCCATGGGAGGCGGCGCCAACCCATCGGATCCAGCGGCGGCGGGGGGCCCCCTTCGCTCGGGGGCGAAACTTCGGGGCGTGGCTGTCCCCTGTGTCCGGGTCTGGGGGCTTAGGAAGGCGGCTGGACTCCCCAAAGGCCATAAGCTGCTTCTTTGGAGGAACCGCTGGCGAGCGATGGCTGGCCCGACTCCTGCCGATGTCGTCCCGATGGCCCCCTCGGGGCAGCACTACGGGCGACCTTCCCGTCAAAAGCCGAAAAGAACATCCTTGGAAGCACCATCGTATTAAGTTGATGGCGGCGCTCTCCGGCAAACCGGGTGACCCGCCCCCATCCGGTCATGAAGATTTTGCACAGGGGAAACCGCCCACCCCCCACCGTTGCGAGGCCCTCGGCGTGGGTTCTGGGGCGGTGCCGCCCCGGTGTAGCAACCACGGCCGTGGCGTGGGGGCGTTTGCGCCGCCTCCTCCTCCGGAGCCTTGGCTGGGCGTACAAGGCAGCCCGGGTATCCGGGGGGGCGCTCATACCAAGGCCTCAAGACCTCCGGCCACACAACTCGTCCGGCCGGCGGGGCCGGCCTCTTCGGTGGAAGCAAACCCGGCTCGTCGCGGGGGCTTTTCCCTTCTCGGCGGTCGAGAATCTCTGTATCGGCGCCATGGGTGTGCTCTAGCAATGAAGCAAGGAAACAAGCGGCGGAAGAGGAATACATAGGCGGGGCTCCGCCCCTCCTCATTATAAGGAAGGCCAATGGCCCCCACAATCACGGTAATGATGATTTTCTTTGCGTGCACGAGGGACTCGTCAAGTTGGGCAGTTGCCGGAGGTAGCATGGGGAAGCGGAGGCATACGTCCCGTCGGTTCCGATCAATCAAAGGCCGCTCGTTTGGGGCCCAGGGCCTCCGCCCTGCCGTTTAACCGCCTTCAAAAGCCAAGTCGGCGTGCCGGGCCCGGGGGCTACTTGTCCCGGGTTACGGGCCGATCTTCACCGCAAACAATCAAGACCCAAAGGGCGAACCTCGCATGGGGGCCGAGCCTCGCCCGAACGACCAAAGAACCTCCCCTCGGCGGCCTCACTGGCGGCTCGCCGAGGCGGGAAGATCAAGGCTAAGGGGCACCTGTTGAGGTTCCGTGGCGTCCCGTGAAAAGGCGGCCCGGGGGCCTGGCGCAAGTACTCATTGCCTCTTTGGTGCTAAAGCGGCAAAGGCGAGCAAGGAAATCCCGAGGCATCGAGCAAAGGTTTTCATTCCGGTCTGGAGACCAAGACCAGCAGGATGGCGGGGCCGGAGGTCATTGGGGCCACGATGGCGTCCCACGAGCCTTTAGCGGCGAAACCACCTTTTTAGGATAACTTGTACTGTTGCCCCTTTAAATTGGCCGTTGTGGGATACCTTCCTGCCCTAAACATTTGGGAAGGACGGGGCCTCAATAAGGGATCTCTCGGATCATTTGAGGTCCCACCCTTAGCAAGGGAATCATTCAATTCCCTCAACCACACAAGCTCACCGGGCTCTAAGATTTCTCCTCGGAGGCTGTTTTTCCCTTGTACTTGTCCATCCCAGCCTACAAGGCAATCCACCCGCCACCCGGGAGGGTTTAACACCACATGGTGGCCCAAACCCGTATAAACTCTGTGTCCCCTTTTCTTGAGTTTGGTATTTGAGCTTTGGGAATTGTGGTGATGGCGAGCTGGGGAGGAGAATCTTATTCCACCCGGAGTTTGAACCAAGGGTTTTGCGGAACCCACAATCCGACACGCCCGGCTTCGTTTCTTGTTCTAACTACTAGGGAAAAAACCTAACAAAATCTTAGGAACAAAAAAACGCTGCTGCTAATTAGTAATGGGCGTTTGGGGAAAATGCTTCTTGACAAGTTTTTAGCGATGGCGCGTCGGTGTAAACGGCGCTCAAATATCGACCGGCGGTGTCCCAAACTCCATTTAGCAGCAGCAGGGCGGTCGCGACGCCTACTATGGATGTAGTAGTGGGCGCTTTTTAAATCCTTCTTGCTAAATTTCAAATGGCACACTTTTGGTCGGTTAGCGAGGCCCGTTGCCCAAAGGTGCCTGCTACTTAGCACAGGCGTTTAATCCTCATCGCTAATCCCACGAACCCACCACCTTTTCCCACCGTCCCTCCCCTCCCTCCTCTCTTCCCTTTCCCCCACCTCCCCATGCTCCCTCTCACTCTTCTTCTTCCTCAATACTTCTCCCCATTACTCTCTCTCTTCTATCTACCTTTTCTCTCTTCATTACTCCTACCTAACCACCACCTCCATTAATGCATCTCCTTTCTCTTTTTCCCCCCTCCACTAGTTGAAGTTGTCTCCTCCCAAATTAGGTAGCTAGGTAAGAGGTTTATTAAGTGACCTATTTGCCCCCTAACTAGATCTATCTTTGTCAAGAAGAGCTTTGTGCACTTTTGATCTCCCTACAACATCATCTCCACCGTGTGCTTGATCTCGAGATAGAGGTGATTAAAATTTCATGCTTTGCAAAATGGAAATATGTTTATGTGTGTGATATGTTTATGGAAAGGGTGTGTGGCATGGGGCCCAAATTGTGCTTTTGAGTTGCCTATGTTTTGCGAAATGTGATTTATTTCCGTTTGGGAATTCGGGCAAACTCTAGATCCATATATGTCCTATTTTTAGGGGAAGGTCATGCCAAATTTTGTATGACTTTGATGCATGCGCATTTTTATAATCAATTTGTTTTTTATTACCGTCGAGCGTTCATGATGGTCGATTGAGCGATGGTGGACAGGTGGTTGGAATGGTGCAGGACATGAAAAAAATAACTTGGGAAGGTTTTATGTCCGTGTCGAAAATGCAAAGGAATAGTTTGGCTCAACCCTATGGCGATGGTCGTGTCGAGCGCCCTTTGCTCATGACTGGTTTCATGGATGGCTATACTCGGTGGATAATTGAAGATGAGGATGGCGATGTTGAGGATGGCCGGGGGACAATGATGACCGGGAAAAAGGCGAAGAGATGATCGAAATAATGGCGGGGAAGAGGCCGGACATGGCCGGAGAAGGGGGACATGGCGGAGGGAAGGGGGGACATGGGGCGGAGAGAGCGACATGGACTCCATGCCAGAGTTCGTCGGTACTAAGTTCAATCATGGGGACCCTCATGTTCAAGCATTGCCCGGGAGGAAATCGGAGGTTTCTAGAGGAGGCTGGGAACTGGGTGGTGGTTCGAACACTCCATTGTATGATGGTTGCAATCCTGAGGTGACCGGCAGGTTTCACGCTCCAACTCCACGAAGGGGGCTAAAAAAATGGACCGACACTAGCCTCGATGAGCATCTCAAGTACCTAAAGGATGTTCTTCCCGGGTAATCTATGTCCTACTAGTGTTGATGAGGCCAAGAAGATCGTGTGCCCTCTTGATCGCCACCGTTAGATACCATGCATGCATCAACGATTGCATAATTTATCGGAAGAACCGCAGGGAAAAAACAAGCTGTCCGGTGTGCAATGCTTCTTCGATACAAGAAGGCCAAGGAAATGTCCCCGAGAAAGTTGTATGGTACTTACCGATCCTCCCGTCTCGGTATTTTTAGATCCCAAAAGCAAAGCTAATCGGCCTTGCGGAGAGGAAGAAGCCCGGGATGGAGATGATCCCTGGCCGTGAAGGATGGAAGCCGGTGGAGGCGTTGAACCTTTCGGTATTTTGAATTGATGCAAGGAACATCGTGCTCGGCGTGTGCCGATGGCATGAATCCGTTTGGCAACGAACACCAACCATAGCACATGGCCCGTGTTTGTATGGATGTACAACCTCCCCGGTTGTGCATGAAATCGAAATACATTCACATGAGCATGCTTATTCAAGGGCGAAACAACCAGGAAATAATATTAATTTGTATCGGGGCTACTTCAAGAGGAGTTAGACCCGTTATGGAAAACACCGGCCAAGACATGGGGCCGGCAAAAGCGAGTATTTCAACATGAGGCCGTGATCGGACGAGCCGACTATCTCGATTCCGGGATATGTGGCAGGCCGGTGTGCCATGGATATTGCGGATGCCGTGGGGCATGGATGATCTGACGTCCGGCATTCGTCGGAAAGATGGCGGATGCAGGAAAATCGTGTACATGGGGCATCGAAGATGGCTTGAACGGAGCGACCGTGGAGAAACCGTGGAGATCTATTCAATGGTCCGCTGAGCATCGAGGACCTCCACGTGGGGGCGGTGCGAAATCGATGAGCTGTTGAAAAACTGGAAGGAGTGCCCGCCGGGAAAACGATGAGAAAGGCCCAGGGCCTTTGAAGGTTGGAAGGGAGGTCGTGTTCGGACTTGGGTCTTGGCACAAACTTCGATACACCTCATTGCCTTGATCAAATGCATATCTGTAGAATGTCCTTGAGCTTGCTCGCAACACAATGAACATGGGATAAGACCAAGGATGGGCGAAAGGCAAGAAAAAACTTGCAAGATTTGAAAATCAGGGAAATCGCACCGCCAAAATGTCGGGGCGAGGCGAGCGGAGGAGGCATGGGAGAAGAAGGCGAAAATAAAGAAAAGGATTATTGCCCCCTTCTTGCTTCACCTTAAGTGGGGCTGAGATCAATCAATTCTTTAAGTGCCTTGGGTCAAAGTTAGTTCGGTTCTTTGGCAAGATAAGCGGATATCTGAACACGGACAAGAAAAGGTTTAGCGGGATGAAGTCTCATGACTGTCATGTGATGGCCAGAATACTGTTGCCCTTAGAGGGATAATGGACAAAGCTCGTGACACTTATTGGTCTCGCAACTTTTTGGCGTCATCTCAAAGTCGATAGTGTGAAGCAGCTCCAAGGCTACAGGGAAGAGATCGTTGTGATCTTGAATGAGCTTGAGATGTACTTCCGCCCGCGTTCTTTGGCGTGATGGTGCATCTGTGTGTCCATATTGTGGATGACATAATAAAACGGGCCGTCATTCCTGCACAACATGATGCCGTTTGAGAGGATGAATGGGATCATCAAAGGATTCTTCGTAACATGTCCCGTCCGGATGGAAGCATCGTCGGGGCTATTTGACACAAAGTGCATCTCTTTACGTGGAAATTTTCTATATGGCGAGACCAGCCGCTTTTAGTGTTGGTTTGCCGTTAACAAACCGATGGGAGGCTCGAAGGAGATGGTTCCTTTCCAGTCGCGAAGGGGGCCCGTGGCATACTCGGATCGGCCGGGACTTTGTGAGCAAACTTGGTAGTGCTACAACACCTAGGCGAGGTAGATCCTTTGTGGCCTGCAAAAGAAATTATCGCAAAAAATATCGTGACCGGGGGGTATTGAGAGAATGAAGTTACTAGAGCACAACTCCACTTTCCTCCATTGGTTCAAAGAGCATATTATTGCTAATCCCGGAGGAGGGCTCTAGGGCGGATTGCTCATATCGCCTTAGCACATGGCCCCTCGCCCAACCTCGTAACCTTCGGGCATATGATATCCGCGGATACGTTCTTCCAGGAGGCCAAAGATATGGACTGATGATCGGAACTTCGGGGGTGGATGGAATGCATGACCGGCGGCACAAGGCGGCAAAATGAGCGATTTTATGGAAGGGTCGAGGAGATGGGAGCTTGACTACCTGCTTGCACAACAACGGGTTCCGTGTCGGATGGGCAAGAATGTCGAAAGAAAACCGGTTTTCACTACCATGACTATACCCGGCCAAAGGCGCTACCGTGAGCTATCAAAAAACAGGCATGGGTACCTCTAAGCACGGACACAATGCTTCTTCATAACCGACCCATGTCCCAATCGTGTTGTTGTGAGGGAGAGGCAAAAGGAACATCATTGGAATGGATGGAGTAAGGAAGGAAGACTATGATCGTCCGGCAACCCAATGGGGAAGATGGCGATGATGATGAAGTATCGTCAAAAGAAGAATCAATACTACATTACCTAAGAAAAATCATACTCCATGGAAAAGGCAAAGTCACAATGAGGGGCTCAATTATTCTTGACGAACAAGAAGGAAAAGAAGCTGACTCAAAAAGAAAGCGTCAATTTGAGGAACCGTATTTATGGTCGAATGATGTTAATATATATATTTCCTATTTTGTATACACTTAGCCATTATTATGCATGGGTCCAATGATGTAATATATATGTTCCTATTTTGCATACATATTTAACCTCAAATGATGCAATATATATAGCCCTCCCTTATTCTTGCTCTCGGGAAATAAAAGTGGGAAAAATAAAGGAAAAGAAAAAGGAAAACTGGTAGTAAGGAAGGTAGAGCGCGTTTTAATCTAAACCGCTCTCTTTGAAGGTAGTAATTGGCGCATTTGTATAAACCGCTACAACTCTTGGGAAGTAGCAACCGCGTTTTTCCAAAAGCATCTTTTCTCGATCCCTTAACCCAAAATTCTCACTATCCCTGCTTCATCCCCTTTTCCCCCAAATCCCTCTCTCTTGATCGCCCCGACCGGCCCGGTCCGGACCAAACCCCGACCACCTGCCCCCCGGCCCGGCGGCTCGCCCCGACCTCGGCCCTGCCTCCCTCTTTCCTCCCCCCAACCTCGGCCGGGTCGTGGGCCCCTCCCCTCGCCCCTGCACCCCTCTGTAAACCCCCCTCTCTCTGCTAGGGTTCTTGGTTAATTTACTTAGGTTTTAGTTAGGGCAGTATTTAATTAGGTTATCTATTTAGTTATGAATTTAGCTAGGTTTCAAAATTAGCTGAATTTATATCAAATTGAACTGGACATGTGATATGTGGATATGTCATGTTTTGGACATGTCATGTTTGGAAAATGATCCAAGTGGCCTATTTCGCCGGAATGTTGATTCATTTCCATTCCGGGTGAATTTCAGGCTTTCGATATGTCCATTTTTAGCAAAGGTCATGGAAATTTCCGTGAATAAAGGCATGATTTGTGCTACATAGTTGGCATATCAGTCTTGGCCATAGATTTCTTTTATGTCATTTCTCATTTATTCATACTTTTAGAAATAAATGAGGACACTTAATCATAGGAAACATGTCGAACAACGAAAAACTGGGCCTTGACCAAGATCGGGCGAGATGGATTATGAGGGTGAACAAAAGTACCTCGACTATTTGTTGCTAAGCAAGGTTTGCAGGTTGGCCTCGATGATGGTCCCAGCCGACATCAAACCGAAAGCGCCCGGCACCGATGGGGCCGAGAAGATGGAAAGGTACCGGGGAAGATACCCGGGGGGAAAATACCGGCCCGAACTTCCGAAAAAGGAAGCAAAAGCGGAAGGATCGAAAACCTAACAAACTAGGGTTGGACGACTTGTGATCACAAAGATGGCACCGGCAAGTTTGAGCCGTTAGGCGGAAGAACCTCATAAGTGCTATGGGAACCAAGTAGGATGCATCCCGGGGAATCTTGTGACATCAGCGCGATGACTTAAGGAGTAAATAACATTTGGATTGCTCCTAAAGTTACGAAGATTCAAGTTCCCGACCGGGATGATAACATAGAACAACGTGGGATGATCCGAAGATGAAAAAGATTAACAATCACGCCATGGGCATGTTCAGCAATGATTTGGCCTCCTGGAAAGGGAGGGTGAAACAGCTATTGGGTGATGAACCCTGTCCAAGATTTGGAGGAAAATCCGACACTTACGGAAGAATTCAAAAGTTCAAGGACACTTGGCTAAGAGGCAGCCAAGGCTAAGGCTGAAATTCAAACCTTCAACAAAGGAACAGGGAAGCATCGCCTCGGCCCGTGGCTACCCGGTAAAAGGCCCATATGGGATAAGGAGGGGCCGGGCGTGAAGGCGGGTCTCCCAGACCCCTTGGATTCACCAACCCCTTGGGCGTGACTTCATCGGGCCCTACAAGTGGGAAAGGAGAAAAAGGTTTTTTACGGACAAGATCAGGAAATTGTTAGACTCTTGGAAGCAACACCACTTGCCAAAGCCCTACTTCTCCGATGAGGCCCAAGTGGGACACCCCTCTCAGCAACCCTTGAGCGAACTTAAGGGACTCCCTTTGGGCCCATAAATATGGTCGTGTGCGGCAGCCTTTGGAGGCGGGCCCCGTGGAAGGTGTTTACAAGGGCCGGGAGGCCAAAAGCGAAAAAAAGTTTAGGGTCGGACATCGGCGAAAAGGTGAAGCTTGCTGGAAAAAAAGGTGAGGGCGGAAAAACCAGCTCGGGACAAATATGAGTTGCTCTGAAGATCAATCAGGTAACTGCGTTTGGAAATGATTTTGCTACTAACTTGGTTCGATTATCATCAACTGGGCGAAGGAAAATCGAACAAGGCATTTTGATTTCCCGTTGCCCGGTTTAAATGGGAACCTCCATGAACAACAAAACCATCGCACCATCACCTTCCCCTTGGGCCTCCTCCAGCCGCTCGCTCATAACCCTCCCTCTGGGGCCTAGGTGGGCCCTCAGGCCGGCTGGCCCCGTCCCATATTTATTTTCCAAAACAAAAAAAAAAATATATATATATATATATATATATATATATATATATATATATATATATATATATATATATATATATATAATATTTAATTTTTTTTTTTTTTTTTATTATATTTTTTATTAAAAAAACCCTGCACCTCTACTTGATCAAAGGCCGGAAGGTGGATGTGGGAAAGGGGATGATAATGGACCCCTAAACCCGTTCCACAAAGAAATCCCTTGGGCACTTAGGGTTAAGCTTGACCGGTGTGAAATCGGACGAGTTTGCCTCCTCGATCAACCATGTGGGGCGGGCGAGACCCCTGGCGGTTAAGGCTGCAAGGGTTGGGTGCTGCTATGGCGAAGAATCTTATTAAATGCGGAGCCGGGAAACACCAATAACCACACATCAACAAGCATGTGGAGACCACCACCCCCCTCCCAATTACCAGCTCCGTAGTCGGGTGAGGGCGGCGGGCGACATGATGAAGGGGTGCAATAATCTTGGCTGGTAATTTCTCCTGAAACAGAGAATGGATGATGAGGGGAATCGACCCTATGGTTTCCTCAATACAAGCAGCTTATTGTGACATAGATATGATGAGTCAACCATATGATGAATCGGGCTATCAACTTGCTAATGAGGATATGGATGATATGCGGGCAGGGTTCGTTGGAGGGATTGCAAAAGTCCCTCTTCATGAAATCCTCACAGGACACGCTTTGAAGATGCGCCTCAACACAAGGCTCAACGAGGTCAAATGATATTGGCCGGGCACTTGGAGCAGGGGTTAAGGAAAGGGTGCGGAAGGTGTGCCCAAGAAAAGAGGAAGAGATCGGGGAAGATAAGCCTCCAAACAAGCGAGCACATAGCAGCAGACGATGCATTACAAGGCGTGTACCCGTGAAAAGGTGCGGTCATGTTCCATCTCACGGGCGAGCCGATGCTACCCGGAAACCCGGAGGCACTATCGAGGATCTCGAGGGCGCACGACCATGTCGTCGGAAAACTCTAGCCTCAAAGGATCCGGGATATCCGACATCCCGGCTCTGTGCACGAGGGAAGTTCTATGTCGAGACCGGCCCGGGAGGTGTTCTTCCTGGGTTTGACCATATCTTTGAGATGTTTCTAACAAAGGGCTCGATTTACAATCGTCCGCCTTTTTGGCTACATATGAGCTCCGTCATGAAGAGTGAAGAAGTCTCGCCAAAATCTGTGGCGGATCCGTTACTACATGCCGAGTCTTTCTTGAGTCTGGCGACTTTGGCATGAAACTGCTGGGAGTACCTCCAAAACTTCATGGTACAGAATAAGGACCGGAAATTGTCCTCGTGCCTTATCATCCAAAGTAAGTCAGTTCCGAACAACCCTTTGTACATTTCAATCATTCCTTCTCTCTCATATGGGGAATAATTTGAGGTGTCTTTTCCCCTTGCCCAACAGGGCCCCGTCCTTACCGTTCTTTACCTTAAGTCTCCCCCGTGTATTTTGACCCTTCGAGGACTACGAAAAAAGACTAACCCCATAATGAATATCTAGATGATGCTCTCCAAGGCTTACTTTAAGGTGTACGTCAGATCAGGAAACAAAGGAACAAGAAGATGGGTTTTTATAAAACCTTCTCCCGCATCCATGTCCCAAAACCAAGCAAGAAGGATGGATTCTACATCGTCCATCTCATGATTCAGTTCAACACGGATCACCAAAAGCTTCGCAGAAGCGAAATGATGATCATATCCACAAGTGGCTAGAATCTCATGGAGAAGCGGATTATAAACTTAGAGATGACTTCTTTGCATCCAGCGACATTGACGCGATCATCATGAAAGAAATTCGATGAAAGGATGTTCCACGCCCCTATATCGCGTGACGTCCGAACTTGCATAGGCATGCAGCGTCTAGACCTCACGCCATTCAAGAAGCTAGGGTTCATCCTCGATGATATGGAAGGATGGAACTTCTAGTGATTTATGATGCCGATGATGATGATATGTGTCGGTTGAACTTGTATACTTTTTGTAGCGATGAAACTTTGTGATGTCCACGGTCCTGCCGAACTTATACTCTTTGTTAGTTTCGTCGATGACCTCGTACCTCTAGTTAATTAATTTGCGTCTTGTATGTTGCATCTAGTTGCTAACCCTTTCTTTTTGATGTTGCTCTAGTATATTTTGTTGCATATATATGATTGTACATCCTCTTCATGAACATGCATCTCTAACAGGTACCTAGTTTCTTGATGGCGAGATGGAATTGCTATGTCATGTACAAAGGGAAGGTTCGAGGGTTGTCAGAGTGGCATGAGTGTCGGCAAGTGAATGGGTTCACGAGGCACCAGCCATAAAACTTCAAGCAGACAAGAAGGAGAAGCTAGTTACTTGAGGTTCACGCTAAGCGAGAGAGGACTCGTACCGCCACCTCATGTCTTGCATAGTTCGCTCTCACTCATAGTGATAGCTCTTCTTTGTATACCTTTGTTTAGATGGATGACATTGTTGTAGTTGCAAGTATTGAGACTTGCATGTAGCTATTTTCGAGATGATGACAAGATACCACTTTGTGTTGGATGATGATTATGATGAGACTATTTGTATGTATATGCTATGATTACATTTGTGGTCTCATGAGCATTTGTATGTGTATCATGATGACATTTCTATGTGCTAAAGATTCTTCTATAAAGCCTGTTCAAATACAAAACAAATATGCGAAAAAACAAAAACTACTTAAATTAGTAGTAGCGAGTGTATAAAAGTTAGCAGCAGCGCGCGATAGCGATGGGCGTCGAAGCAAGCGCTAGAGCTACTACGATGTGAGCTTCCACTAAAGCTGCTGCTACACTTGTGTAGTAGTAGCGTTTGGTGACCAGCTTCTTGCTATGTGTTAGCTATGGCGCCTTATTAGTAGCGCCACTCCTGCGCTCGGATACACCTAAAACCAGCGCTGCTGCTAGCCTTTTCCTAGTAGTGCTACTTAGTCTTGTGGCGACGACTGATGATGCCCTTTGTCGGGGATAAGCGTGGCTCGATCTGCGCATGGCGGGCGTTCACGTACCACTCCCGTCGCCGATTAATGGTGCACAGACTCGAGGGAGGAGGCCGCCTACTGGACAGGCCTCTCTGGAGGCCGCCTCCTATCGGCACACCTCTTGGCCGCCCTCTGGGCTCTGCCGCCTTCTAGCAGCCGACTACTTGGACCAGCCCGGCCCTAAGGCGGCTCTTTATCTTTGAGGCTTGAGGCGCGCCCGATGTCTTGAAATACCATGGGGGCGAGATGAAGCTACCGTGGTCATTACTCCGACAGTGATCCACGAATCTGGTGGGCGCCGTGGCTGAAAAGCGAAGCCTCGGCCTTCTCGAAGTGGTCTTGGTGGTTTCGCTTCGTCCAGTCTTCGAAGTGCCGCTGCTAAGGCGGCCGTGACAGGCAGAGCCGCTGGTGATTCGAAGCGCCGTGGTGGGGGCGTGGCACACCAGCCAGGATGTCGGACTCAGCCCATTGCCCTTTGCAACCAGCGCGGCAGCCAGGCGCCTGCCAGCCCATGCGCTCGACTCGGCGTCGCCACGGTGAGCCGCCACCTACGGGCTTAAATCGCAGCGTGAATCCGCTGCTCTGAAGCGGGTTGAGCTTACGGAGCGGTGAATACATGCCTTTATGGTGGTAATCATGGGATGATGGGGGGTGGCGCGATTAATCCCGACACCCCTCCCCACGTTCTCGCCCACAGGCTCCGCCGCTGGGGCAATAAGTAGGGGTGAGGCGCAACGCCTTGCCCTCCTCTCCTTTTCGCCATTCTTACATCACGCCCAATATGCGACCCTATCCAAAAGGAACTCAGGGTCCCACCAAGGATAGACCCATATTGAAGCGCTTTGCAAGGTGGATATCATTACATCAACATTACATAATAGCGGGGATACATACATAAGGCACAAATGCCACAAGAATACAACAACATCATATACAAGAACAACATCCGACTATGGATGAAACATAAAGAGCTCAAAGCGACATCCACCACGCTAGCCCAGGCTGCCGACACTGGAACCTATCCCCTGATCGAAGAAGAAGCAGAAGAGGAACTCCAACACAAGCAAACATCGCTCTCGCGTCATGATCATCGCATAACCTGTACACGCTGGTGGTGTAGTAATCTGTGAGCCACGAGGACTCAGCAATCCCATTACCATGGGTATCAAGACTAGCAAAGCTTAATGGGAAAGGAAGGGATAAAGTGGTGAGGTTGCAGCAGCGACTAAGCATATATGGTGGCTAACATACGCAAATGAGAGTGAGAAGAGAAACAAAGGAATGATCATCAACTAGAATGATCAAGAAGTGATCTGAACTCCTACTTACGTCGGACATAACCCGAAACCGTGTTCTCCTCTCGATCAGCCCGAAAAGAGACACTCACGTTACGCTACGGTTGGTGTATTTTAATTGAGATCAACCGGTTTCTACAACGGACATTAACAAATTCCCATCTGCC
This sequence comes from Aegilops longissima, assembly GCA_021605205.1. Classification (NCBI taxonomy): domain Eukaryota; kingdom Viridiplantae; phylum Streptophyta; class Magnoliopsida; order Poales; family Poaceae; genus Aegilops; species Aegilops longissima. The sequence continues at coordinate 32,931 of JAHIAM010008447.1, forward strand.
ACATAACCGCAGGCACGGCTTTGAAGTTTATACCTGCGGGGTGTCCCAACAGCCCATGATAAGCTCTCGCGATCAACGAAGGATATTCCTTCTCCCGGAAGACCGATCGATCTCGGAATCCGGCTACAAGACATTTCGACAGCATAAAACAAGACCAGCAAGACCGCCCGATCGCCGACAATCCCGATAGGAGCTGCACATATCTCGTTCTCGAGGGCAACACGGATGAGACAGGCTACGAGTAAAACCAATCCTCAAGTTGCCCCAAGGTGGCCCTGAGTGGCTCGGTTCGGCCACACTTAGAAAGCACTGGTCGGGGGCTAAATAAAGATGACCCTTGAGAAGCGACTCCCAAGGAAAAAGTAGGTGGTGGTGAGGCAAATGGTAAAACCAAAGTTGGGCCTTGGGAAAAGTCTTATTCAAAGCGAACTGTCAAGGGGTCCCATAAATCACCCGACGCGTTAGGGACGCAAAAATCCGGGAACATAATACCGATATGCGGAAACTAGGCGCAAGAGTGGAACAAAACACCGGCATAAGGCCGAGCCTTCCACCCTTTACCAAGTATATAGATGCATTAATTAAATAAGATATATTGTGATATCCCAACAAGTAAACATGTTCCAACAAGGAACAACATCTCCATGTTCAAAAGGAACAAACTTCATCTTCACCTGCAACTAACAACGCTATAAGAGGGCTGAGCAAGCGGTAACATAGCCAAACAACGGTTTGCTAGGAAGGGTGCAAAAGGTTAGAGGCTGACATGGCAATTGGTGAGGCTTGATAAGCGGTAATAGGTAGCGCAGCATAGCGATAGAACGAAGCAACTAGCATAGCAATGATAGTAGTGAGATCCAGGTAGCGGTCATCTTGCCTGAAATCCAAGGAAGAAGAACGAGTCCATGAAGAAGATGAGCGGAAGAAGCGAGACCAAGCGTGAGCGAGCGAATCCTCACGATCAGCAAGCAGGAACTAACAAGAAGAAGCACACAACATAGTAACCACACCACATATAGACAAGACATGATGCACATCCAAGCATGATGCATGACAAATCTAGATGAGGCTACTCATGGCAAGAGATGATGCAAACAAAGCAACACATCAAGGCAAGTTTAAATGAGGCGAAAACAACATATAACAATTCGGTAAGTCCTGATATGCAAATTTCGAAATTGGTCCAGATCTGAATAAACCTTATGTCAAGTTGTTAAACAGCAATTTAAAATGCACCACGATGATCTACACGAAATTCTAGTCAAGTTACATATAAAGTTCATTAGATTGAGACTCGGCCTAGAAGATATGAGCAAAACAAGATAAGCATGGCATTGATGCAAAATGCATACAAACATCATGCAAACAACTCAAAACAAGGATGCAACATGATAATATGAAACTACATGCAAAATCAAGCAAGTTTCATATAGAGCACACTCAAAAGCAGACAGCGGTTCAACACATACACAATACAAGTTATAGCAACAATCTGTCCAAAACAGCAACTAGGCATATTGCAAGCATCAAAACAACATGCTACAGCACCACAATATAATAACAAAAGGCATGGGCATGATGTACAGGTAAAGCATTACAAAACATGAACACTGAGCTATCTCCGAAACAACTAGAACATGCTCAAAATGACATGGCAAGATTGCAAATAATAACAGTTTGAACATTGGGAAATAACATCAGGTTGCAATGTTTGGAGCTATCAAACAACATGTTACAGGAACTTATCATGGCAAACAAAGGCATGGAATGAATCTACTAAAGCATAGAACAAAAGTCCCTTACTGCCATAAGCCAAAAGGATCAGAAAATATGATGGCACCTATGTAAACATGGCAAGTTATATTACAGATTAAATACATGGCAGGAACAACGATAAGTAGGCATGTTGGTGAGCTTGAACCACTCACCACAGAGCAATACATGGCATGGAAGGCATCCCACAGAAGAAGACATGGCATAGAAGCTATACATGGCAAGAACAACATCATAGCATGCAAGGATCAATCACAACAACCTTGGCAAAATTGAATAACATGTAAACAATCTGCCGGAAACATTTTATAGCAAAAGTAGAGCTCGATTGACTCAAGCTATGGCACTCCATAATTGCAAACAAGGGCATGGATGGATAGATCAAGACATGTAGAACAAAAATCCTTACTGAAGTATCTCAAAATAAGCATGGAACTCTCTAGCATCAAGTTAACATGGCATAAAAATATCAGCAAAACAGGGTGAAATCAGCAACATCAAGACACCTAGTTTGCATGCTTGTGCTAGTCACCACATTGATCACAAAAATACATGGCATACACCCTGGAAAGATGGCATGGCATATTACAAAACACATGTAGGACTCAAGTCCATAGGATGCACCATCAATCATGGCAAAAATGACAAAAGTGCATGTTCGATAAGAATCTGAAACTAACATCACATAGCACTCTTCCAACAGCATTTCGGGCATCAAATGAGCTCAAATGAAAATGATGCAATGAGATGAAATATCTACTTATCGACGAACATTTTGACATATTACACGCAAAAGCGGAATATGCCAAAAATACAA
>JAHIAM010008448.1:0-13158 GCA_021605205.1 Aegilops longissima
AGATTCATACTGAGTTGTGAGTATTATTGAACTAAGGTTTATTTAAGGTGGTTAATTTAACACACATCTGGGTGGATTGTTGGTGGGCACAGGGAATCCGGTGTTGTCCAAGGAGATCCGGGGTACCCATGTGATCATCCTATGGTTCGCCACCAGGCTCAAAAGGAGCATAAGATCATTCATTGTCGGGAAGCTGATCGTGTCCGCGATCACCTATGGGACCTGGGTTCCTTGTGGTTGGAGGGAAGGTTGCATAAAGGCGGATCGAGCGATGCACGAGCAGATTTACCCGCCGGAGCTCTCCGGAGATAACACTCTCTTGCTGCTTTGTGGATTATATTGTGTTCTTGCTAGGGAGCAATGGAGCTACAAAACCTAGCACGAGTGAGTGTGGCCGTATGGTCGAATGAGCTAAGCGAGTTGAACCAGAACCCTTTCTCGTTGCACTTGGGCCTCCTTTTATAGGCACAAGGGGTCACCACATGTGGCAAGTAGACAAGGGTAAGATAGTAAAACAAAGGTTGGTACACGCTTTATGCGGTGTCACGATGATCTATACCTAACTCGCGGCAAGGGACAAGAGTCATAAATGCCCGTCTCGATCGCTGAACGATTATAGGGGACCGTCAAGTGCGCCTCTATTTGCCACGGCGTAGCTTGTCGGCGCCGCTCATCGCTGCTCCCGCTGGCTGCACAGCCGGTCGACCGCGATGCTGGGAAAGCCCCATGTCGACACGTTGGCGGATGAGCTGGGCGGAGATGAAGAGAGTCACTTGCCGTGGCAAGCACCTTGCAGCGGCAAGGTTCTTGTCGCCTTCGGGCTTGTCGCTCACCAAGCCCTCCGGCAAGCTCCTCCTGCGGGGCCTTGTTTCCTTCGTGCCTTGAGTGGTCTTCCGGCAAGCTCCTCTTGTCGGGGCCTTGATTACTTTGTTCTCGAATGGCTCCAAAGGGCCGTGGAAGATCTTGTTGGTCACGAGGCCAGCCTGCTGAGGTCTGCAATCTGTCCGTGCGAGTTAGGGATACTAGGTACCCTACTCTAGTACACAGCAGAGCCGGGACTGGGCCACCTGCAGGCCCGAGCTCTGCTGGGCGGGCCCAAAGCAGTGCAGACACGCTCGGCTGGATTACGCCATTACTAGCCTGGACCCACCGCCTCCCACGAGCGTCACGTGCAGGGCGTGGCGTCGTGGGGAGATCGTGGGGCTTTCTTTAATGGGAAAATTGGAACACCGTCCCTCTCCCTTTATAAGCGGGGAGCAGGGCGGGCGCCACTGCCCTTCTTGTCACATCGAAACCCCGTCGCTTCCCCTTTCTTCTCGAGCCCAAAGAGAGCGGCCTCGCCCCTCCATTGCCACGCGCCACCAGCGCCGTCGACCTCCTCCACCACCTCTCCCTTGGCTCCGAAGGCCGACAAGGGAAAAGGCATGAAATCGGCCGGCGCGCGGCTCATGGCGTGTGGAAGGCGGGCCCTCTTGATCCCGGTTGTGAGGAAGGAGCTGCGGAGCTGTACTATCTTTTACGTCGGCGGAGACCAGGCGCACCAGCAAAGTCATCTCGCCGCCACATCCAGAAAGTTTCCATGGGTACCCTTTCTTGGCGCTTTTCTTCCCTGGGCTCTGCCGCCTTTCTAATTCTTTTATGATGTCATGAACACCTATGGCCTCCGCCTCCTTGATTTCACCCCCAAGCCAGTCCTCACCTTGGCGTTTCGCACACCTCTGCGAGAACTTTGTCGGGGTCCACCCAAATGTAGCACTCTTCGCCATTACTTCATGCCCGTAGAGAGAGAGCGCTTGGGAGGGATTGCATGGGTCCCTAGGATCGGCAAGAAGGAAGCATATCTTGACGGAGGCTGCGTAGCAAGTGGGAGGTGGAGAGCTGGCTGGTGTTGGATCTTAGAAGAGGACCACAGCCTTTCACCGCCTGCAAACTCCCATAGTGCGTGGCAATGATTGGAGCAACTTGGCGCGGAGGGCGACAAGTTGAGGATTGTCGTGACTAGGATTTTGCGTCTCCGGCAGCGGGCTTACCGTAGGAGCAGTTAGCGGATTTCCTTCGCGCCGCATTGCGCCCTTGCGAGAGGAGGAGGCCTGCGGAATTCCAAAATCTGGCCGGACATCATGAGGCTGCGCCGGTCTGAACTGGAATTTTACTACCTTGGGCTGGGCGGCATGCTGCGGGAGTTGTTCAAGCGATCGGATCACCGAGTGGTGCATGTTGCGAGGAGTCGTGCCCTTGTGCAACAACTTCGTCGACTGCAGCATCCAGCGATGATGCCGTTGTGCGATTCCATGGAATCATTCCAACTTGGCGAGACCCGCCCGGCAGCGTTGTGCAGCAGTTCTTCAACAACTTGGTGGAGGTGCCGATCCGCGCCGCGAGCGAGCGGCTCACCCGCGCCACAAGGTTGGAGGCGGCGAAGCTGCCGCCGCCGGCGTGTTTGGGTTTACCGTCGAGGCGGAGACGCCGAGCGGCAAGCCTTGCGAGAAGAGCTTGCGATGAGGAGGAACAGGCCGAGCCGAGCGTCAATCCGGAAGAGCGGCGGTGGCGCTTCCCTCGTCGTCAAGCAGCTTGCCGCAAGAAGGCCAGCGGCCCGCCAAGAGCGCCTCCATAAGACCGGAGAGTGGCGGGCGCGGGCGGCCCAACAGCCGTCTCGCCGCGACGCGCTCCACGCACAAGCACTTGTTGCGCGAGGCGCCTCTGCCGCCACAACAGGGGCGGGGTCTTGAGTCACGGCCCTGCATCCGCCAAGCATCCAAGGAATCTTCTCCTCAATTAAATCACGCCGGGCGAATTTGATCTCTCGCCCTCAGCTCCGAGGAAGAAGAGGAAGAGTAAGATCTTGTCGCTGCTACTTGTAATCCTCAATTTATTGCTTGATTTTATATCGGTGGCTTCACTTTGAACCTTCTCCTTCTTGGGGCCTTAGCTCGGAGGCGTCGAAGAGGGCCAAGACCCCGTGGTTGTCGTCTCGAGATGATTCCCCTATGGCGGCAGGGGCACGTCTAGGACTCCTTGCGGACCAGCAACCCTTCAACGAGCAGCCCCGCGCCCAGCGTAAGTGTTTGGTTTACTTCTCATGGTTAAGTGTGCTTGGGTGCTTCTCCGTCCGATATCTGGTTTGTTGAATTATGTAGGAGCAGAGCAGCCTCATCCGGGAAGCACGGAGGTCACTTCCGAGTTCTGCTTGCTTCAACTCGTCGCCAAGGGAGAACTCTCCGCCAGGAGGCGCTCTCCGGCAAGGAGAGCCTCTCGACAAGGGAGCTTCCCGACAAGGGCCAGCGCCGGCGACCCTCCGGTTGTGGAGACGCGGCAATAGATCCCATTGCGGTAATTTTCTTGTTTGAGAATTTCCCTTGGGTTCTTTTTCTTCATTCTTCTCTTTCGAACATTTGCTTGACTTGTTCTTTCTTTCTCGACCATCAGATCCATCCATGGGAATCCGATGGGCCGAAGCTGCGGCGAGGAGGGCCTTCATGGCGACAATGTCGACGCCGCCAATATGGAGAAGGAGGCCGGCAGATGGGTCCGCGGCGAGAGCCGCCAAGGCTCTTTGGCGGTGAGGAGGATCCGCGATCTCTGGCAGCCTGAGGCGCGAGGCGCCGGCGCTGCAAACCGCCGGTCCTCCCGCATCGATCCACTTTGACTCCGAAGGCCAGCCGCGCCCTATCGAAGGCGGCGGTGTCTTTATCAAGCTCAGGACACCCGGCGAAGGAGACCTTGACCAGGACTGCTGGCCTCCGCGAGTATCGCTGGTCGATGCTCCGGCGATAGCATGGCGAGCACGAGGAGCAGCTGCTAAGGAAGGTTCTTGTCGCTCTCGCGCCGACAAGCCAAATTGGAGTCGAGGGCGCTTATCGCGGCGAGGAGCTGACTTGGAAGAGCGGAAGAGCTCCGGTGCGCCAACAAAAACTCTCCGGGATATAGCGGAGCGGGGGGCATCTTCTTGAGGCGCCGGCCTTCATCTTGGAAAAGGCCGAGGTCGAGGCAGCGAGGCTTGCGGCGAAGCTCTCTGCGCAAGGCGGTGGTGGCGCGGAAGATCAACCTCGGCACTATGAGGAAGATCTCGCCGTCTGTGACAATCGGTGTGAGCCCTTCGGGAGGCAAAGGATCTGCTGCGGCATGGGCGCCAGAAGGAATTGGAGCGAGGTGGCTCAGTGGAGTCCACCCTCGAGAAGAGCGCCGAGGAGGTCGCGGGTTGAGCCTTGGCGGAAGGGCGCCTACACCCTCGGCGAGTTGCAAGGTCGTTTTGACAAGATCAAAGAGCTCGATGCCAAAAGACTCAAAGCGGATCTGGGCTGGCCGACCACCTTAGCGGAGACATTGAGCAGGCGCCAAGGAGGCGGGAAGCAGGCCTCTTGGAAGATTAAAGCCAATGAGGAGCTGTTGGCGAATCTTGTGACTGCCAGAATGATCTCGAGAGATAGCATAATGCCTTTGGACAGAAGGTCTTGTGGACACCGCCGGCATCCATACGAGGCTGATGGAGTGGGATGGTGGATCTTGGGTACTCCACCGATGAGAACCTCCAACCCAGCGTCAAACTCAGCTGTTCTTCAAGGCGTCTTGTGGTCTCCAGTGACTCGGAGGAGATCCCAAAACAAGCCCGCGGAGGTCGCGCCAAGTTTGCGAGGGCTCTCGGAAGGTCTTGATGAAAGTGGCCTTCCGCAACCCAGGTCGATTTCACCAAAGTCCTCAAGTCCTGCCTCCATCTGCGATGTTGAGGCGCTCAAGGCCCTTATCGCACCCATTGTGGACAGGGTGAGTGGAGTCAAGAGGCTCGGCGGCGACCCGTGGACTAGGCCGCAAGCTTATCTTTCTCTTGTCTGTAGATCATGTTTAGCGAAAAATTTATTAGATCTGCGACAAGTTATTATGTAATATACACTATCTTAGGCAATCAAATGCAATGTTATTTCCTTTACTTGATTTTTCCCTTGCATGTTTATGCCCTCGCTTTTAGGGACTTTGTCGGTGCAAACACCTTTGCCTGGCTGAGTCGGAACTTGCAGCCCTCTTGGCGATGTCATTCCGACAAACAACCTTATGTAACTAGTTGCAGCAGCAAGTTGTTGAGCTGACTCGAAACAAAGTAAGGCGTAAGCTAGTCAGAGTCGGTTCCTCACGCATAGGTTTTCCATACAAAGTACTATCGTTCGAGGAAGATAACTAAAAATTTAAAACTGATTGTTTAAACTTAGCAACTAAGCTTCTCTTTGTCCATTTTCCGGCAAAGCGCAGTTCCTCGGCGGCGCTTGGCGGCCCACCATTATCTTCTCCTCCCCGGTTAACTTGTGGGTGGATGAACCTTCTTCTTGTTTGAGAAGAAAGAAAATAAAGTTATGGAGCCTAGTGGCTCGTTATAAACTTACGGGTGTGGATGCTGCACAAAATGTTAGATAACACATGCATATAAGATTATGAAAGCATGTCTTGACAAGTTGTGCTAACACATAAACTTTCTTGATGCAGGAGTCTGCGCCCGGCTTTGTACAAAGATTACATGCAACGGCAAGACTTGTACAAAAGGGTGGTTGCGGAATAGGTTCAAACAGCGCATATATCGGTAAAACTTGCGAAGATGCTCTATATTCAGGAATTGCTCACGGAGCGCCATCTTGGTCTCAAAGCGGACAGCGCGGGCCTAGTGACTTCGTTTCACCCGATAAGGCCTTCCCACTTGGCGTCAACTTGTTGGAATTCTTGGCGGATTGAACACGCGAAGAACAAAATCGCCTTCCTCGAAGCTTCGGCATTAACTGCGGCTATGGTAGCGGCGCAAAGCTTCTGATAACGAGCAGCTCGTCTGACGCTGAAGGCGATCCTCCTCGAGGCAGCGCGTCATCTTATCGCAGCTGCTCTTGCTCAAACTCATCATAGCGAGCACTCGAGGTGACCCGTATCTGATTCCGTGGGGAGAACTGCCTCTGCTCCATAAACTAGGCGAAAGGTGTACGGCGGTGGCTCGATTTGGCGTAGTCTGATCGACCAAGAACCACGGCAGCTCCTCGATCCGATTTCTTCCGCACTTGCCAGCACGCCGAAAGTTCTGGTCTTGAGTCCCCGCAGCACTTCAGCGTTTGCTCTCTCACTTGACCGTTGCTTCTCGGATGAGCAAGCGAAGCAGCAGATCTTGGCGCCAAGATCTTGGGCGTACTGCATGAAGGTGCGGCTTGAAAGCGTGTGCCGTTGTCGGTGATGATCTGTTAGGAATCCCAAAGCGGCAAACAATTGACTGAAAGAACTTGACGCTGATTGTGCTGTCACCTTCCTCTTGGTTCCACTTCGGCCACTTTGTGAACTTGTCGAATTCGTACAAGTACTCAAAGCCCCGACGGCTTCGGGGAAGGGCGAGGATGTCGAGCCCCCGACGAAAGGGCGGAGATAAAGGGATCGTCTGGAGAGCTTGAGCTGGTTGGTGTATCTGTTTGGAATGGGCCTGCACGCTTCACACTTGGTTACTTGTGCGTTGCATCACGGAGGGCTTCGGCGGAAGAAACCTTGCGAGGAAAGCTTTCTTGTGACAAGTGCTCTTCGCCAATGTGGTGACCACATATGCCTCCATGTATCTCCTTGCCAACAGCTTACATCCATCTTCCCGCAAATGCACTTCAATTTCATCCGTTGAGTCTTCTTACTGTGCAGGGATGTTGTCAACAAACTGGTACATACTTGACTGCCGGGCTACTTTTCCGCTTCTTCTTGCTCTTGGGAAGTTCTCTGTGCGAAGGAAATGGACGATTCTTTGCGCCCATGTTGGAGCACATGGCTCGACAACAAGGACTAAAGGCTCATCTACCCTTGCGGAACATAGCTTCCACGGCAAGGAACACCATGGTTCCGCCGGGCTTGTCGATCCCGGCAAGCTTCTTGGAGCAAAGCTTGTCGGGCGTCTGCTTCATGAAACAAACCGCAGGGTTTGTCGGAGCGAGTTGCTCCTCGGTAATATTTGCGTTGATTTTAGGGACCTTCTTGGTGGCGTCTCCAGGGAACTCTGCCGGAAAGTAGTCGCCGGAAACCAATTTTCTCTTCTTGCTCATCTGTTGATGGAATTACGGTTGGTTAGGTCAGCTTGAGCACAAAAATTCCTGGTTCCACAGGTAACTTAAGTGCGGCACATTTGGAAAGGCCATCAGCTATATCATTACGAGCTTCTTGGAACATGTTCCATTTGCAGGCCTTCAAAGTGCTCTTCCAGCTTCCTCACTTCATCGACGTGAAGCTTCCATCAGCGGACTACGATAATCTTTATTTACTTGGCGGAGACGACAAGTTGCAGTCTGACAATGAGCTTCTTGATCCCAAGGTCTACGCTAATCCTTGAACCGGCAAGCAAACCTTCATACTCTGCAGTATTGTTTGTTGCTTGTTCCTTGGGAAAGTGCATACTCTGGACTATGTACTTGAGGTGCTCTCCGGTGGGTGCTTGTAGCTGCCCGTCGCACCGGCTGCCTTGCAGCGAGAAGGCACTGTCAAGTACATCAGCCACTCTTTATTGCCTCCTTGGCGGGGATGCTTGTCTCGGAATTTCTTCATCTTACGTTGGCGTCCACTCTGCTATAGATTCTGCCAATGCTGCGCTTTGGATAGTTGAAGTGCTTTCAAACTTGAGACCAAAACTTGCAGTTCGATTGCCCCACTCGACAAGTCCTGCTGTTATACGGATTTTGCAATATCCTCTTCAGTGAAGGCGGTGACATTTGTTATCTCATGTGCTTGGAAGTAATGGCGCAGCTTCGAGGAGGCCATGAGGAGGCCGAAAAGCAACTTACGCACACAGTACCTTGACCTAGCCCCACTGCAGAGGGAATCCAAAGTGGTAGGCGCTGCACCATCCTTTTACGTATCTTATCGCAACCCTGGCGCTGATCTGTCCTTATGGGACCCGAGCTTACGCGAAACCCCACCTTTGTCGCTGGATCGCATACGCGGTTGCGGCTCATCGCCCGCCTCCCTCTGCGCTACTAACGCAGCACTAACCACTTGATTGGTTGCTGCTATATACTGAACAACTTCTCTTGTGGCCTAGGTCGACAAAGTATTGGAGTGGAGGACAGGTATCTTCAAGTCCTGCAGGCGCAGCCTCCGCTTCGAGTCCATTTCATTGGACCTGCTTTTTCAAAATCTTGAAAAATGGCGGTAGCCTGCTCAGCGGAACTTAGAGATAAACTTCTTTGAGGAAGTACCGCAAACCGGCAAGCCTTCCGACATCCTTGGCGCTTTGGTGCTTCAATCTGCTCAATGGCCTTGATCTTGTCGGGATTGGCTTCATTCCCGGCCGAGACACAAAGAACCCGAGAAGCTTGCGGAAGGGACTCCAAATCACACTTCTCGAGTTGAGCTTGAGGTTGATCTTGCGCATAGATTGCAAAGTCATCAAATCTTGAACCAGAGTTGCTTTGTCCTTGCTCTTGACCACTATATCATCCATGTAAGCTTCTACATTTCTGTGTATCTGGCTCAAAGGCATCATGGACTACTCTTGCAAAGGTTGAACCAGCATTCTTTAAACCGAAAGGCATCCGTATGAAGCGATCGATGCTTACACATGGTGTAATGAATGCGGTTTCTCTCTTCATCCTCTTACGCCATGAAGATCGATGATATCCCGAATATGCATCAAGAAATGAAAGCGAGATCACATCCGGTAGTAGAGTCAACAATCTGAATCGATCGTCGTGGCAAGGAAATGGGTCTTTGGGACAAGCTTTATTAACATCGTAAAGTCAATACAAAGTCTCCATTTCCCATTGGCTATATCATGGACTACTCTTGCAAAGGTTCAACATTCTTCAAACCGAAGGCATCCGTTGAAGCGATGCGTGCCACATGGTGTAATGAATGGGTTTTCTCTTCATCCTCTTACGCCGCTGATGATATCTGAATATGCATCAAGAAATGAAATCACATCCAGCGTGGAGTTAACAATCCCGGTTCGTGGCAAGGAAATGGGTCTTTGGGACAAGATTATTAACTCTGAAAGTCAATACAAAGTCTCCATTTCCCGTGGCCTTGTACAACTACGGATTGGCGCCCGTGGGATGGAGTACTCTCGACAAGGCCTGCTGCTTCCAACTTCTTGATTTCTTCGCTATGAATTCTTGGCGCTCCTTTGCTGTTTCCTAACTTTTGCTTGGCCGGGCGTGAGGACGAGACAGCTAGGTGGTGCTCAATTACTTTCCTAGGAACACGGGGATGTCGGATGGTTGCCATGCAAACACATCGACATTCGCCAGAAGCACTGAGCTTCGCCTTCCTATTTAGGGTCAAGCGTGGCTGATGGTGAAGGTACCACCGGTCTGCCGTCCTCCTGCGGGCACCTTCTTGGTCTTGGCGGAGCTGCCATCATCTTCTTGCACTTGCGGTGGAGCTCGATGGTGCGTCCTCGGCGGTGGCGCAGCACTCGAAGAGTGCGCTTGCGGAGTGGGCATCAGAACTCTTGCGGACTTGGTGGTCTTCTTCTTCCCCGGGAGCTTCGGTGACAAGTGGTTTGCTATCTGTTGCGGCTCTGCATCCGGTAAATCTTGTCGGCGCAGATAAGCGCATCCTTCTTATCGCCATGGACGAAATGGCGCTTATCGGGCGGGCATCTTGAGTAAGTTGTAGGCGTAATGAGAAGCTGCCATGAACTTGGCAAGCCTTTGGGCGGCCAAGTATGCCATTGTAGGGCAATGGGAAATCGACAGCGTCAAAGCGTGACCCTCTCGATTCTGAAGTTGAGCTCGCTGCCAAATGTTCAACACAGCGTGATCTTCCCTTTGGGCTTGCTCCTTCTGGGTTGATTCCTTGGAATGTGCGGTCTCTTGAGCTGCTGTCGGGGATCTGAAGTTTACGAAGCCTGCTGAGAGGAGATCAGGTTCGAGCCGGCCCGCCGATCAACCAACATCTTTGTGACCTTGAGGTTGCGGATAGTTGGTGATACCAACATCGGCAAGCACCCGACCACGGATGATGCGATCGGTGATCCTCAATGTCAAAGATGATGGGCGTGCTAGAACCACTTCACGAGGTTTTCGCGACTCTATGGATGGTTCTGCTGCATTAACCTCACGCATCCATTGCTTAAGTTGGCGGTCGAGTATCGAGAAGCTCCGTCAATCAAAGGACCTCCGTTGCCTTGAAACTCTTGCTTTCGTCAACTTCATCGTCTTCCATGTCTTCGTCGTCTTCATCTTCGTCTTCTTCCTTGTCGCGGCCGGCGAGGAGTCTGTCTCCTTCCATTGCTTGGCCTTGCTCAGCGTCCCCCGACGGGTCTCTTCTTATTAGCTGCTGCACCTTCTTGGGCCTTCTCCTTGTCTACTTTCGTATTCGCCTTCTGCAGTTCAACAAGCTGCTTGACTTTCTTGCAGCTCTGGAGGTCGTGGCCCTTAGTGCGGTGAATCTTGCGATCTTGCTTGTTGGAGCTGTCACCTTCGTGACCGCCTGACTTAGCGGTGGTTATGTGACAACCTCCTTCTTGAAGCCACCAGCCTTAGCCTTGTTGGCGGCACCATCCTTGTCGGACTGCTTTCGACAACTAGTACTACTTAGTTTTCTTCTTTGTTGTTTAGCATGGCTCTTCCTTGCAGGCGGTCTCCTCTGTCAGACTCTGCTCCCATTCTCTCTTGGGAGTCTTCTTCCTTCTTCGGCGTGCACACTTGTCGGCGGGTAGGCTCGCGTCTTTCACTTTGCACTGCCATCTCCTCCCTCATCCTGCGGTTTCGCACATTCGATGAAATGCCTTGATCACTGGCGGGGTGGACATACAGGATGTTGTAATGCACAGGCTGAATCTGGATGAATTTGCGAGGACTCTCCTTCTTTACAGGCAGGGGTGAAGGTCACTCTCTTGGCCATGAGGCTTGTGGCCTTTGTGAAAGCGCCAACAAGCTGAGTGGCACAAATCCGCCCAGAAGAAATAGAGCTGTCGGCAAATGCATGAGCAAGACACAGCGTTTGGCTTGAGCACAGAGGAAATAGTTGGCGAGGATCTTGTCGTCTCGTCCTCCGAGCTTGCACCGCGATGGTGTAGAATCTTGAGGAACTCCGATGGGTGTGTCCTGCCATCATACTTCTCCGGCTTTCGGCTTGAAGTTTTTCTTGTGCAGACCTTTGGACTTGGCAGCTCACGAATGAGCAGGGGCAACCTACAGCGTCGATAAGTCGCTGGTTCCCCGGCGTATGCATATCGGCAGTGGGCCGCGCTGGTTGGATTGGTCGCGCTTCTCTTGGCGCTCGTCACGGGTTCGGCGTCTTCTTATTCTGTTCTCGAAGAACTTGGCGCTGGTCGCGGAGCTCGCGGATCCGGCGGCTGTGGAGTCATTGTCGAGAATGGATCCGGGAGTCGGCGATCTTAACCTTTCGGGAAGGGAGTGTCTGGTGGCTACACCCCAGTCTCGTCGCCATCGGCTCGTGCCTTATCGCCTTCGCGGCTCAGGCGCAGTTGCGCGGGGCGTCGCCCGTTAGCAAAGCCGATGAGCTTTGGATGGTGAGCCCTCCATTAATCGACCTTGTCGGCCGTTGGAGGTGATCTAAAATGGCGAGCTCTAAAGCCTGCTTTGGAGTAGTGGGTGGCAATGGTATGCGTGGCGATGAGCGGGATGTGCTCGGACTCCTAACCAAGTTGGGAGGCAGCATCCATAGCGACCGTACTCACTTCGTTCCGACATCTTTGGTGTGCATGCACGGATCTCGAGAACCTCGGGATCCTCGGCAGCCTTGATCCAGCGGCGTATGGTGCTGCGAGCATCATGGCGCTTGTCGGTCCGCGCCTCTGAGAAGGGCCTTGGTGCGTGATTCGGCGGCGCCCTGCGCTGCTGCTTGTCCTTGGACTGGCGGCGTTGTGGGCTCTCGGCAGCGCCCGTTCCTCGCTTGACGTTTTCCCCACCACCCGTCGGCTCCGGTGGTGGTGGGTTACAGCGACAGCTCTGCTGCTGCGAAGACTTCTTCTTGGTTGCATGTTGTGAATGTTGATGAAGAACGCTCGTGTGACGCGGATCGAGGTTCACACAGCCTCGCGCCCTACATACGCCAAAGATGTCGGGAAGGTCGTGTCGCGCGATCACCTATGGGACACGGTCCCTTGTGGTTCGGAGGGCGAAGGTTGCGCAAAGCGGATCGAGCGATGCACCGAGCAGATTTACAACTGGAGCTCTCGGAGATGCCTCCTCTGCTGCTTTGTGGATTATATTGTGTTCTTGCTGAGGAGCAATGGAAGCTACAAAACCTAGCACAGTGAGTGTGGCTTATATGGTCGAGATGAGCTAAGGAGCTGAACAGAACCCTTTCTACGTTGCACTTAGGCCTCCTTTTATAGGCACAAGGGGTCACCACATGTGGCAAGTAGACAAGGTAAGATAAGTAAAAACAAAGGTTGGTACACCGCTTTGTACAGGTGTCTGATGATCTATACCTAACTTCGGCGGCAGGGACAAGAGTCATAAATACCCGTCTCGATCGCTGAAGCGATTAACGAGGGACCGTCAAGTGCGCCTCCGTTTGCCACGATGGTAGCTTGTATGCCCGCTCATCGCTGCTCCCGCTGGCTACTGGCAAGTAAACACAGCGATGCTTAGGAAAGCCCCATGGCGACCGTTGGCGGATAATTTGGAAGCGGAGATGAAGAGTCACTTGCAGCGGCGAAGCACCTTGCAAGTGGCAAGGTTCTTGTCGCTCGGGAGCTTGTCGCTCACCAAGCCCTCCGGCAAGCTCCTCTTGCAGGGGCCTTGTTCCTTCGTGCCTTGAGTGGTCTTCGGCAAGCTCCTCTTGTCGGGGCCTTGGTCTTTGTTCTCGAATGGCTCCAAGGAGCTGTGGAAGATCTTGTTGGTCACCCGGAGGCCAGCCTACCATGAGGTCTTTGCAAGCTGTCAGGTGCACGAGTTCGGGATACTAGGGTACCCCTACTCTAGTACACCGACATTCATACTAAAACTTTTCGTGTGCAGCCACAAGACATTATGGGCTCTGGCATAGTTGAGTAAGTTGTAGGGAATCCTTTCCATGATGGGCTAGCAGATGTAGGGGATTGTAGGTGTACGGCCTATCTATCAGTTAAGGGACCTCTTGGGAAGGCATGTGTCTCGGTCATCCGTTTCTCAAACACCATGCAATCTGAAAATACAATGGAGAGATCTAGTCTTGTGGGAAAAGTACAAACCTCTATAGAGTGTACAAACTAAT
>JAHIAM010008451.1:0-15270 GCA_021605205.1 Aegilops longissima
AATTTTTGGGGGGCGACTCCCTCGGCAACCCTAAACCACTCGGGGTGATCGGTCGTGCTTGAACAGCTCTAGCAGCATCGCATCCAACTCCAAGACAGTGAAATTGAAGTTGAGGCGGCGCAGCCTCATGGCGTCCGCCGCATTTTGGAACTCCCAAGCAGGTCTCCTCCTCTCCTGCAAGGGAAGCGTGCGGCGGCGAAATCTGCTGCAGGCGCCTCGGTGAGTCCGGCAAGCTGGCGCAAGATCGAGTCACGGCAATCTTGATCTAGCATCTTCGGCGCCAAGTTGCTCCAATCGTTGCCGCACACTATGGAGTTTGGCTGGCGATAAAGGCTGCGGGTTCTCCTCAGCGATCCAACACCAGTTGGCCCTCCTCCTCCCACTTGCTGCGAAGCTCTCCTTCAAGATAGGACTCTTTCTTGCTGGTCACGGAGATCAAGCAATCCCTCCGGCAAGGGCTCTCCTCTCTCAACTCGGGGCATGAAGAAGTGGCGAGAAGAGGGCTACGTTTGGGTGGACTCCGACAAAGTTTTCGCAGGTGTGCGAAAACTGCCATGTCGAGGACAGCATTGGGGTGAAATCAAGGGCCGAAGCCCGTGAGGTGTTCATGATATCGCGAAAAATTCAGAGAAGGCGAGAGCCAAATAGGCTGTGAAGAAGGGTACCGTTGGGGCTAGTTCGAGCAGGTGGAGTACCTTCGTCTTGTGGATCTTCAGCGTCTCCGTCGACGAAAGAGTAGTAGTTCTCCCTCGGCTCCTTCGGCGGTTGGGGGAAAACCGCTCCTTCGCACACCCGAGCCCTGCGCCTCGGCGACTTCACGCCCTTCCCTTATCGGCTTCGGAGCCATGGCGGAGGTGGTGGAGGAGACGGCGGCGTTGATGGCGGAGTGGCGATAAGGCGGGCGCTGCTCTCTTGAGACTAGAGAAGAAGGGGAGGCGGCGGTGGTTTCGAATTAGACAGCAAATGGCGAGGTGGGCGACCTGCCTGTTTCCCCTCTTATAAGGAGGAGAGAGGCGGACGTTCCTTTTCAAAATAAAAACCCCCACGATCTCTCCCGGCGCCACGTTAAGCGTCTTGTTCGTGGGGGCGTGGTGAGTCGAGCAAGTCTGGCGTGATCTGGGCCGCGTGCCCGTGCACTATTTTGGGCCAGCCACAGCGCTTCGGCACCATGTGGCCCGAGCCGGGGCTCTGTCGGTGTACTAGGTAGGGGTACCCTAGTATCGAACTTCGTGCCAGGCGATTCAACACCAGCGGCAAGCTGACTGTGACCGCCAAGGTCCTCCGTGGTTCCTCTGGAGCCATTCAAGAACAAAGTATTTAAGCCAAGGAGACAAGGCCCGGCAAGAGGAGCTTCCGGGAGAACCCTCAAGGCGCGAAGACAAGACCCGGCAAGAAGCTTGCCGGAAAGGTGATGGGACAAGCTTCGGGCGACAAGGATTGGCGCAAAGGCGCTTCCCGCGGCAACCACTCTTTACCTCCGCTCCAGCTCATCCACCAGCATTTGCCATGGGACCATTCCGGCAGCGTGTCAAGAGGTTGTCGCGGCGGGAACAGCGATGGCGGCCGACAAGATTGCCATCGGCGGGTGGCCCGATGTCCCTGTTGCACTATTTAGGCGACATGGGCGGGCATTTAATGTTTTGTCCTTGCCGTCGAGTTGGTAGAATACCTTTGTACAAGTAGTTTACCAACCGCAACTCATTTTTCCCTTTTTGCCCTTGTCTCGTTGCCACTTTGGTGACCCCTTAAGCATATAAAGGCCCATGCCAGGTGAAGGGTTCATCTCGAAACGAGACACTCACGCTAGGTCTTGTAGCTCTCATGCTCTCTAGGAAAACAATACAATGGACAAGCGGGTAGGGTATTATCTCTCGGAGGCTCGAAGCTGTCTCTTTCGTGTGCCGCCTCGATCGCTCTTCGTGCGACCTCCGCCCCTCCGGAAGAAGGGGCTCGGTCCGCCCGGTCCCATAGGTGTTAAATGGGTTGATCGCTTCCCGACACTTACAACATTGCGGAATCCAAGCAGGATCTTTCCTAGCAGCACCCGCTCTGAGCCACTATTCGACAAGGGAGATAAACCTTTGGCGAAGTGCTCCTCGTGACTCTTCAAGACAATCTTGTCAAACACATCATCCCGGGTCTATCAATTCCACAATGGGATTCTTGGCTGTAGTAGGGCTATCTCACAGCCCTCCTCGAGCTCCCAACGCCCTTCATAACACAGATCTTGTCTTTTGGGCCAGCTAAATCAATAGCTCGGCTCGAGCTCCAAGCGGCTACCAAAGAACAGTTCATGTCACCAAGATCCCCACTCAGGAAAAAAAAGGGCCGCGTAAGTTCAAATACATATTTCATGGTACTAATAGAAGTACAAGCTGCAAAAAAATTACAAAAGTCCATGCAAGCGTCTGAGGTTCGATGCCAAACAAACCCGAAATCAACATCAAACAAATGCTATTCTTGGATATACAACAAAGTCTTCCTAATGTCCAAAATGTCTTCATGGTGTTCGACCATTTCAATTACACCATCCTCCGGCAATAATAGGTCTTGCAGTTTTGGGCATAAAGAATCCACAATCATGCATGTAAACAAAGGAAAAATCAAAAATGGTACAACACAAAATCCAAAAATAGGAACAACATCCTCACAACAAAACAACCAGCAAAAATCATTAAAAGCGGATACTCACGTGTTTTCCTGGAGGCACCGCACAAACTTCAAAGAGAAACCATCAATATCGCCGGTGAAAACGGTTTGGTTTCTACCGGACTCCCCAAAGCTTCTTTATATTATCATCATATTCCTTAAGAATCTAAGCGCATCACCCGGGTTTCATCCGGATGAATCAAGACACTCGAAAGGGAACTTCAAATTGAACAACCAAGCACCAATGCCCGTTCTTCACTGGCTTCATGGTAGCCACAAATGAAAGGCGGATCAAATGTAAGGAAAAAAGTGAAAAAAAATCAGGAAAAATGAATTTACCAAATCATAATGAAGCAAAAATTCAGCCTCCAAACAATAAAATAAAAAGGAAATTGAAATTCTAAGTACAAACAAAAATCACATAATCATAAAGAAATTATATCAACAGCCCAAAGTTGAGGAACAATCATATCAGTTCAATTCCCTTGCAAAAAATTTAACTTTAATAAAAGTACCTGGATCAAGTTCATTCCCCACATCCCAAAGCGTAAAGAAAACATAGCAGTTCGGTTAAATACAAAAGTCCAAGTTCACCTACTTGGTCAAAACCATCAAAGATCTTGTGAACCAATTTAGCAATTGGAATCAATATTTCCATCACGGATCTTGATGCATTGTATAAAAGAACAACAATAGTTAGAAAATTTACAAAACAAGTTATTATCCTATTTACAAAAAAAGCAAAATGCCGTCACCCATAAGGGAACTATCAACTTATCGGTGTCTCGGTACTTTGCGTAGAAATATAAAACAACATCCCATGGAGTTGAGCATGCCGTGGGGACAAATGCTTTAGCAATAAACCAACAACGGCATCACATTCTTTATTTTGAAACATCGACTGACTAGAAAAACACAAAAATTACATGAATTAAAACTCTGCAACAACAACAATAATCAAACTAGTGGGAAAAGAAAAAAAAATTGCGGCTATCCCAAACTAACCATTTAAATGCGGTTAATCGCAACCCGTAACGGGAAAAGCGTATCAACCTTAACAACATTACCCTTTGCGAAAATGATGAAAAAATAATAAGTTCAACAACTACAGAGAACATGTCCAAAATGCCAAAATTGAAGTACACCCCATTTACAAGTCCTTACCTAGACTATCGGGGGTTTGGCCAAACGGTAGTTCTTGATAGACCATTATGCCTCCGTTTGGGGTTTGGATGGGCATCTTGAGAGGACACCAATATTGATGGCTTTGGGTGTGAAAAAAATCCGGATGACAAGAGCGCCTCCTGCGTCAAGGGAAGAAATTGGCGTAAATCATCATCCTCGGATGGCACCTCCTCCGCTAGAAGCATCTTGCAATGCATCACCAATCAATACCTCCGGTGGAAATTCTCCGGCAAATCTTCTAAGGCATTTTTCCAGCAATACCAACACCGGCGATTTGGCATCAAGTATGTTGGCGACCACATCCTCATCCAACTTTGGTACCAACATTGTGCCCACTACTCAATGGAACATCATGAATCATCTCCACCACTAAGGACAACCTCCGCTCAACATCGATTGATGAAAATAAAAATTCAGAAAAAGTGAATAATATGAACAAAAATAACAATAAAAATAAGCTACCAATAGGTGCCGGAAAAATAAACCTTGGAAGCATTCACGCAACATCATCGAACTTTTCTTTGCAACTTCAAGCGACATCACCAAGAGGCAAAAAGGCTCATGCCAACAATAAGACCCTAATTCAAATGTAATGAGACAAAAAAACAATGCTATTATGAGCAACAATAAGCGGTGTGGGATATAAAATGAACAAGCAAGACACATTGCCCGCGAAATTTTTGAAAATATTAATAAACACAATGAAAATAAAAATAACCTTGCACTTATCGGTGGATAGACCATTAACTCCAGTCAGAGAACCCTCAACATTATGATTGCTCTCACCATGAAAAGAAAAAAATTAATAAGCAGATGTAGATAAGGAAGTTCAACTACAATACTAAAAAGAACAACATAGTAAAACATACAAACAATGAGGTGACTCACATCAACAACTTTTGCGAGCCAACATCGTTAAATGCGGTGATCGAAACATTAGCCTCTACCATCATCATCCCTTTGTGGGTGCAGCGCCTCATCGTGATCAATCTGCATCAAAGAAAATTATTAATAAATAGATGAACATGGGGAGTCAACTACAAAGACATCGGGACAACAACATAAAAATTGCAAACACCAACGGTGACTCCATCAACATCGGGATCAAAACCAACATCATTTGTTTGTGATCAAAACATTAGCCTGTACCATCACCACCCTTTTTGGGTGGCGCAACCTCATCCTGCTCAAAGCGATAACAACTTTGCACTTTCTTCATTGGCCAGCGAGAGTTTTGCATAGTTAAGAAGGCTTCATGTTGTTCAGGAACGAACCGAGCTCGAACTAGATTAAGCGGGCATATAGATTAAAATCCTCTCCATCTCAATGTAGTCAACAACTTCCTCGGCATTAAATTGATGACCTTGGGAAGGATACCATTGATCCTCAAAGCGCTCCTTGTCGTTGGGACCTTTTGCATCAAACACATTACTTAAGATATGCTGGGGCCTCCAGGCTGAAACAGCAACATCAATACCAAAACCCTGCCTCTGGCACTAGCATTACTAGGGCAGGGCATAACCACACCCTCAACACCCGGCCATCCCTCAACTCCAGGCGAGAAGAAAACTTGAACAGAGGCAGCGGCATCCCGGTGGGTTTATACACTCGGGAAAAAACAACCTCCTCTTGAGTTTTCCACTACAAACAAAAGGAAAAATAGTTAATCAATCAAGCAACACATAGGGAAAAATAAATCATGATATTAACAGTTTAAAATCAACACCACTAATAAAACTTTAACATCATTGCCAATTTGTTAGTATTTACAAGAGGCCGTTGAACAAAGTTATTGTTCAACAACACATGAAACCGATACTAAAAACCATACCTAAACCATACAAAATATAAGCAGACAACTCTCGGTACACATGTCACTATAGCAAAAATAGCTATACCTAAAAAGTAAGAAAAAGGTGCAAGACACAAAACAAACAAAACTCACGGCTTCCCAAACACCCAAGTCTTTGGATGCATTGCCTTTTTTATCAAATCTGCATCAACGGTCGGCTTGGCGGGATCCATGTAACATATCGGGGGACTCGCATGTGAGCTCGTGTTTGCCATGGATAAGGCAGTCAAAGTACATTAATAAGGCCCTATGGCACGCCGTGATTCCTTCCCCATGGTATGACCACTTTTCCACAGCCCTTCTAAGCTCATCAACCATCTGGCAATAATCCATATTTGCCATGTCCTCAAAACAGACCCTCAAACATTCTGCCTCTCGGAAACCAGGGGGATCCGGCAACAACTTTCATAAACACAATTGTGGGACCCGATCCTAAGTCACACCGATCTAGCATGTAACACATCATATCACTTTGCGGCTCCCCCGGTATTCCAATGTCGCCTTACCATGGCCGGGACCGTTTAGCCTTTTGGCTCACGTATATGATAGTTTGCTAGCATCCATATGACAAAGAACCGGGCCGACATGGCTATCGTGAACCCAGCGGCTAACCTATGGGCAGGCATACATGAATCACCCGAGCATGTCGGTCATCAGCGTATATATTGGGCGGCCTTTGGGCTATGGGACTCGGTATCCCGGGCTGTAGCGAGCTAAGCGGACTCGAATAACGCGTGACATTTCCCGAAGAACGGACATAGGCAGTGAAACACATGCCGGCGTCAAGTGTCCAGCGGTAGTCTTTGGGCTAGCGGACTCCGGTGAACGTTGCGGACTACTATCGCTCGGAAACACTAGACTACATTTCCCCATATGAGAGGCTGCAAGGATAAACAACTAGTTTGTGGATCCCACACATACCAAGCATTTCAAACATACACTATTCAATATGTGTAAATACAACATGGCATCACAACATAACTCTCGACTCAATATTATTCATTAGGCTCCAGGGGATATTACAAACATGGGTCTCATGACCCAACACTCCATACAAGTCAAAGCCGCGGAAGCTAAACATTGCAAATCGACAACTATAAATGAAAAAAGGTGAAAGCGACTATCTACGAGATCTGCAGGGCACAAGATCGTGTGATAACAAGCTGTCGAAGTCAGGGAACTACTAAGCGAGGCCGTCTCTCCAAAACATAAAATAAGCAAGCGTGGTACAATTGTACTCGCAAGACATCAATCTAACTACATATGCATCATTATCAAAGGGGGTGGTGGAGTTTGGCTGCAAAGACTTTGACTGGTGGCTATCGAACTATTTGGCAAGTAACTCTTTTGAGGTGGCGCTTTGAGTCCACATATTCACCATATCAATACACCACTATGGACCCGCTCCGTCTCCCTCGAGAGTCCATAGCACTCACGCTTATCTTGCGCATTTTAGGTATCCACTTTCCTTGTCTATGAACGTATAGGCAACCCAGTCCTTCTCCGTGGAACGGCTATTGAATAGATCATATTAACCCTGCGGGGTGTACTTCTTCACCGCTCTCACCACTTACCGCGTTTACGACATGTACTCGGCAACCTTAAGCGGAAGCCCAGCGTGGGTGTGGCCCGGCCTACCTAAACACTCAAGTCCTAGTCGGGTTTATCGCCTATTCGGGTTCCATCGAATCGGAGGTTTCCCCACCCCGACGATGTGGAGGGGTTCCCGAATACCAAGCACTTTGGTACCAGACCGGTGCCTACCCAACCCACCCCTAAGGTCAGCGTTGCGTCGGGACATCTCAAACACGAAACTACTTGCAACTCCGGATGAGGACAAGGGTGGTTAAAAGGAAGGTCAATTAAGGATCCCAATGCGTGGTATCTTTTCATGGATCACAAACACGAACTCAGTTCCGAGGCCGGTTTCAATGAGACAACCCACCATGTACTCCTACATGGCCTCTCACCCTACCTTTACCAAATCGTGTTCACACAGCTCACACAAATAGGACATGTTCATAACAATTCCAATTCATTCCCGATGAATCAGACCCGACTCAACTCTAAGCATGGAGGCATGACAACAAGCATAAATGAGTAGGCACAACATGGCTCAAACAATTCCTACTCATGCTAGTGGGTTTCATCTAATTCTTGTGGAATGACAGGTCATCAAAGGATCAAGGGGTTCACTACGCAAAGTAAAATGAATCGTTGTTGTCCTAATGCAATAAAATAGAGCGGGGGAGAGTGGGATTTTCGGAAAAAAGGGGTTTTGCTTGCAGCCCGAAGATAATATAGTTCTTCATGGTGTCATCGAATAATCAGAATCGTCTAGAGAGGGACAAACACCGATGGCGAAAAAGAACACAATCAATGCAATGCAATATGATGCATGGCATGTTAAGGAACTGAATTCACCTAATGCAATAATTCCAAGTTAGTTGAAGTGGAATTCAAACAAGGTTGAACTCAACCCAAATGCTATTTCATAAATTACCTAATCATGATTCATCCTATTCAGTGAGGTTAACTTGTTCAAACATGCATGAAATCCATAAACAGATTCTTCATATTTTCGATCATTTTCATATATAAATTATTTCAATCCGATTCGGTTGAATTTCTATGATTTATTGAAGTTTAGGCATTTTAAATTCCTGAATTAAATTAAATCAGAAAATGATTAGGGTCGCCCGTCGGTGTGGGTCATCAGTCAAGGGGGCGGTCCAGGTCAAGCGGATGGGTCCCCGTGTCGAGTAATTAACCTAAATTTAATTAAAACTAACCTCTTATCTAACGGTGGGCCCCTTCATTGACTGGGAGAGTCAGCAGGGTGGTCAAGTCCCCGTTGGCTGCGGCGTTTTTGGGCGAAACCGGCAGGGCGAGTGGTTTTGCCACTCCGGACAAATAGGGAGGCATCTAGGAGGCTGGGAGGGCGAAGCTATTGGTGGGGTTAGCCGGGTCGGGGTGGCGGGATCGGCCGGCGGCGTGTTTCGGCGGGGGCCCAGGCGGTTCGGGCCTCGCTAGGAGGCCTGGCAGGAGGTGCGGAGGGTCTTTGGGCTCGGTCTCTGGCAGAGGGTGGGGTTCCCGAGCCATTGAGGCTCTAACGCCCGGCGGCAAAAGGCCGCCGTGGAAGCAGTGGCTAGAGGGAGCTGGGAAAGGGAAGCAGGAGGCTCGGCGGGTGTAGCGTGGCATGGGCTCGGGAGGCCGGGGTGAGTCGGCGGCGCGCAGGCGGAGGAGAAAGGGCGGCGCCCGGGGCTTCCCGTCGTGGGGGAGGCGGGATGGAGTGGCGGGCTTGTGGGCTAGTTAGGGGAGGAGGCCGGCGGGTGGTGGGCGGCAGGCTCCTTCGGTCGTGAGGAGAGGGGGGAAGGCCCAGGCGGGGAGAGAGATCGGTGGGGGTCGGGGGGGCGTCTAGGGGGGGAGGCAGCCGGGCGGAGGAGGTGGCCGTGTGGCCCCGCCCGAACCGCCCCCTCTGTCCCAGGGAGGAAGGCAGCGAGGGATGGCTGCGGTGGTGGGTTTGGGCCTTCATGAAGGCCGGGAAGTTTCTCTCTCTCTTTATTTCTTTAAATCCTGTTTTCTATTAAATTTCTGTTTTGTTTAGTTTAGTAAAATACTAAACCATTTAAATAAATCCTGAAAATAATTGTGGGCATTAATGAATTATTCGAGGTTAACTAATTTTCAGAATTGTTGGAGCATTTAAAAATATTAATAGTTTTTTTAAATGCCCCAATTCAAATACAATATGGTTTATTCAAATATCCAAAATGTCTTGGAAAATATCCATCATCTCTGGATATGGTTTTCACCCTTTTCCATTAATCATGAATATTTTTGCAAACCAATTTGGGTTTTGAAAATATTTTTAATTTGAACCTATTTGAATTGCTTTAGTGCTAGGGCTTGATCATCCCCATTTCAAATTCATGAAAATTAACATGATGCATGGATGCAATGCTACTAGTTACAAACAAGCTCTAGGGCTGTGACAACTCACCCCACTAAACAAGAATCTCCCGAATTCAAGGCGTGAGTAAGAGGAAAAGGGGTCACAAACTATCACAATCTTCATGATCCATTTGCCCTTCCGAAAATGTTGATTCATTCCATCATCTTGGTCTTGGCGTCCTTGGATCTTCACCGACCCGACAACGAAGAAGGAAAACCCTACATGATTCGATCTTCACGAAGATTAAGTAAACATGATCGACTCCGGAATGACGGTGACACATTCGAGTTGAGACACAAAATACATCGAGAGGATGGAAGAACAACAAGAGGTTTGATTAGTGGCAACAATTCCATGCTTTAAAATGGTGGATGGGTCAAGGTGGCGAGAAATATTTATCATGATTCAAAACGGGGCACCTCGAAAGGTGGCGAGAACTATTCCTTAAGTGGCAAAAAATTACTTTTGATCCATAGATCATTTGAACTCTTTATACCAGCCTAGGGAATCGGCGATCATTTTGGAATGCAAGGAATGGTACACCGGACTAGAATGGATGATGTGGACTACCTTTTGAAGACAAAATGGATGATTTTGCTTATCATCGGAGATGGATGGGACCCATGGTAAGTCCACTTTTGAAGATGAACCGGACAAAATTACTAAGAAGGCAGCCCATAGTGGAATGGCACAGGGCCGGTACAAGGGAGCAAATGCAAGCGTCCGAATGTTCCAACCATATATCCGAGATTAGATCTGGTTGGTGTTAGGATATTCGACTCATAGTCTAGAAAGGGAAAGTTTCAACAAATCGGCGGAAAAATGTTGCGAGATTCTGGGAATGAACTCGATAGCAAGCTCAAAACATGAGCTGGTTTTCTACAAACATGTGAACCGTTGTCCTAGACAAGCATGACCACATAGTAGTCTTATAATAAAACACTACCGAGTTCGGTGGGGAACCATAATCGAGGATATGAAGTCCTTGCATAAGGCATGCTCTTAGGGAACTTCTTTCCTTGAACAATCAATCGGTGGCTTGGTGTGCTAGGGACACATGTAAGCGAAGGTTGCAAGTCTCAACCAGAATACTTCCGTATGCATGGTGGTTGGGATGATTCGGAGGAGGCAAAACAAACCTTTCGAAATTCCGGGGCAACTTGCATCGGATGCACATGAATTAGAGGCGCTACTTACATCCAAACATAGGCTTCATGGCCACGAAGAAATGCTTAACAAGTTTCCAACACTAGGTTGATGTTCAACATGACTCATGGGGAGACAAAATCTCGATGGGCTCAACAATAGCTCATCAATTTCCATATCCTGGACTTCCACCATCATGTGAACACGGTGATAGCATTGGTGGACCAAAAGGTATAATGGTGTATGCTCGAGGGATCAACCCGAGTAAGACAACATTCGAGCACCGTTGTACTGATTTGACTTGACAATGGCCCATACTCAAGTCAGGAATTGATAAGACAATAGGTCCACAACGATCCGGGGACCAATCGATGAAGATATCATCTTTCTTCAAACACACTACCAAGAATATCCCTTTGGATCGACTAAGTTAGGCCTTTTATCTTCCAACTCTCCAAGTTGTTGTCTAGCAACCAACTAGCTCGGGGATACCCAACCGATTCTTGGAAAATGGGTGGTTTGAAGAAAACCAATATGATCCGAACTCAACATAGCGGTCGGTGACAACTGATAACACTTCAAGAAGATATTTGGAAAGTCATGAACCACCGATATATTACTTCGGAAAATCTTGCTTTTCGGGCAAGCGATATGATCAAAAAGTGAGGACTTGGATCAACTCTTGGATCCGTAAGGAAAGGATAATTTTGGTTAATTTAACCAAAGCAAAAAGGTATTGTCCATTTCCCCGGGGTATTGATTTCACATCACACTTCACTTGTCGGCATTCGGTTTATCAACGGGACGAGGAATGAATAATGATGCGGAAGTATCCTTTGCGTCAAAGTTCATAAAAAAGGGTGCAATTCTCATGAAGTTCCCAACATAAAGTGGGTAATACTTGGGATAGAACGAATCAAAAGCTGGATGGCACTTTGATCTGCGGAATACAACTCTTTGACCCAATCCTAGAAATGGAAAAGTCTTGGGTTTGTTTCTCCTAGTTATTCGGAATAGAATGGAGCCGGACCACATGAGTAATAGGCATCGATAACGAATGCACATACCCTTGACTATCAATTGATGGCGGGGGGTACAACTAAAGAGGAACAACTCGGGCATATAACTCGAGTTGTGGATGCCGTTAGTATTCGAGAAGCTCAACATTTCTTGGATAACCCAGGAGAAGGTGGGTGGGAGTCACAATATGGATGGAGTACTCCTCAAACACTCTTATTGTGATGTTTTGATTTAACAAGGAACTTCGCCATAAGGGTTCGTAGTATTTGGAAGAAGAAATACCACGGACCTCGAGGACTATTAAAAGGTTACTAATATCCTAAGGGCACTAGCAAATACTAACAACATGAAGTAAGAGGGTGAATCTGGGTTGGAACCGGGGAGTTGAATACCTACTACTAAATGGCATCACGGGATGCTTGAAAATGATGGCGGAATCATCACACTAGGGATACAAAAGCATTGCTAAATTGCTAGGTGACTTCCTAAACATCTAGGGTCATAATAATAGTTCCAACATTTGTCAAGGCAATAAATTACCTTGCCGGTTAGTTGCTTTTCGACCAAAAAGGACATGGAGCGGAAAGAAAGGATTTGCAAATGCATCGGACTATTTAGAGACACAGGATGACTCGGACGACATAACGGTGTAAATGCTCAAAATGATTTGAGACATCTTGCAAAATGGTGGCATAACCACTCAACAACATCATAACAAGATTACGAGATCAAGGTTATCATCAGGAATAGTAGGAACTGGCGGGGATTAAACCCACAATCTTATAAGTCTATGGATTAGTAACCGTCATCGATAGATAGATGAAGCCTAGTTCTTAACCCGTAGAAGAAGAGGATACTTCGGATCGGAAGGCCATGAGGTATAAGGAGTAAAAAAAGCCTTCGTTCCTTCCACAATCAATTCCCTTACATAACTAAAGCATTTCTAGACTCAAGACCGTTTGGCTTGGTAATTCTGACGTGGGCTCGATACCACTTCGGGACCCGATCCTAAGTCCACCGATCTAGCATGTAACACATCATATCACTTTGCGGTCCCACGGATTCCCTTCGCCTTACCATGGCCGGGACCGTTTGCTTTTGGCTCCGTATATGATAGTTCGCTAGCATCCAATGACAAAAGGGCCGACATCTGTCGTGAACCCAGGGCTAACCTTGGGGCGGCATACATGAATCACGAGCATTCGGTCATCACGTATATATTCGGGCTGTAGCGGGCTATGAGGACTCGGTATCCCGGGCTGTAAGCTAAGCGGGACTCGAATAAAGCGTGACATTTCCCGAAGGAAAGGACATAAGGCAAGTGAAACACATCCGGCCGTCAAGTGTCCGCGGTAGTCTTTGGGCTAGCGGGACTCGGTGAACGTGTGCGGACTACTATCGCTCGGAAACACGACTACATTTCCCCATATGAGGGTGCCAAGGATAAACAACTAGTTGCCGGATCCCACAACCAAGCATTTCAAACATACACAAATATGCTCAATTGTGTAAATACAACATGGCATCACAACATAACTCGACTCAGATATTATTCATTAGGCTCCGGGAGGCGAGATATTACAAACATGGGTCTCATGACCCCCTTTCAAACATACAAGTCAAAGCACAAGCGGAAGCTAAACATTCATCAGACACTATAAATGAAAAAGGCTGAAAGCGACTATCTACAGATCTGCCGAGGCACAAGATCGTGGCTGAGGTAACAAGCTAAGCGTCGAAGTCAAAGCGGAACTACTAAGCGAGGCGGTCTCTCCAAAACATAAAATAAGCAAGCGGGTACAATTGTACTCAGCAAGACTTATCAATCTAACTACATATGCATCATTATCAAAGGGGGTGGTGGGTTTGGCAGCAAGCCAACTTTGACTCGGTGGCTATCTGAACTACAAAGTAACTCTTTTGAGGTGGCGCTCGAGTCCACATATTCACCATATCAATACACCACTATGGACCGCTCCGTCTCCCTGACGCCATCCATAGCACTCACGCTTATCTTGCGCATTTTAGAGTATCCACTTTCACTTGTCTATAACATAAGGCAAAGTCCTTCTCCGTGGACACGGCTATTGAATAGATCATATTAACCTGCGGGGTGTCTTCTTCACCCGCTCTCACCACTTACCCGTTTACCAACGTACTCGGCAACCTTCAAGCGGAAGCCCGTGGGTGTCCCGGCCTACCTAAACACTCAAGTCCTAGTCGGGTTTATCGCCTATTGGGTTCCATCCGGGGAGTCCGAGGTTTCCCATACAGCCCGAGCGATGTGTGCGGGGTTCCCAGATAAAGCGGGCTTTCGGTACACGGGCCGTGCCTACCCAACACAACCCACCCCTAAGGTCAGCGTTAAATGCGGCCCACATCTCAAACACGAAACACGCTCCCGGATGAGGACAAGGGTGGTTAAAAGCCGGAGGGGTCAATTGGATCCCAATCGGGTAGTAAATTTCATGGATCACAAACAGAACTCAGTTCGAGGGCGGTTTCAATGAGACAACCCCCTGTACTCCTACATGGCCTCTCACCTACCTTTACCAAATCGGTTCCACACTTAGCTCACACATAATAGGACATGTCATAACAATTCCAATTCATTCCCGATGAATCGACCCGACTCAACTCTAAGCGTGCGGCATGACAACAAGCATAAATGAGTAGGCACAACATGGCTCAAACAATTCCTACTCATGCTAGTGGGTTTCATCTAATTCTTGTGGAATGCAGGTCATGCAAAGGATCAAGGGTTCACTACCGACAAAAATTGAATCGTGTTGTCCTAATGCAATAAAATAGAGCGGGAAGCGAGAGGTGGGATTTTCGGAATGAACAAGGGGTTTTGCTTGCACAGCATCGAAGATAATATAGTTCTTCATCGGTGTCATCGAATAATCATCGGAACATTCCGAGAGGGACAAACACCGATGGAGAAAGAACACAATCAATGCAATGCACATATATGATGCCATGTTAAGAACTGAATTCACCTAATGCAAAATAATCCAAGTTAGTTGAAGTGGAATTCAAACAAGGTTGAACTCAACCCCAAATGCTATTTCATAAATTACCTAATCATGATTCATCCTATTTAGTGAGGTTAACTTTTCAAACAGCATGAAATACCATAAACGATTCTTCATATTTTTGATCATTTTCATATATAAATTATTTCAATCCGATTCGGTTGAATTTCTATGATTTATTGAAGTTTAGACATTTTGAATTCCTGAATTAAATTAAATCCGAGAAAATGATTAGGTCGGCCCCGTCGGTGTGGCGTCATCAGGTCACAGGGGCGGTCCAGTCAAGGCGATGGGTCCCCTGTGAGTAATTAACTAAATTTTAATTAAAACTAACCTATTTATCTAGAGGTTGGGCCCCACATCATTGACTCGGGAGATCAAGAGGGCCCACTTAGTCAATCCCCGTTGGCTGCGGCGTTTGTTAC
>JAHIAM010008456.1:0-10607 GCA_021605205.1 Aegilops longissima
CCCAGAGCCTCACGTGGCCTTCACCTCGGCAGCGGCGTACATGCTCGCCCGCTTGCCGGCTCAGATTTGTCCATGTCGGTTGGGATCGCGAATAGATGTGGGTGAGGATCCGTCGGTGCGGAAGACAAGACACGCACCTCTGCCTCGGCCGTGGGGCCAAGACTAAGGAGACATCTTCAAAACCGAATCGGAAGGGAAGCAGCTTGGCGGGGCCGTCCTGCTGCCCGGCGGTGGGCTCTCGGCCGCTATCATAAAGCTCCCTCGGCAAAGCGCGAGCCTTCACCTCCATATCCATGAAGGCCATACGATCTTGGCAGAACCAGCGCCTTGGCGTCCAGCTCGACCTTCCTCGCCTCCGGTTCTGCTCCGTAGCGTCTAAGCGGTCACGGCCTTCTTGACTTGGCCTCCGGTCCTTGGCGGCCGCCTCGTGACCTTCATGCTTTCCTCCTGCTCTGGCGGGCGGGCCTCCTGGCGAGCTGGTTGCAGAGCCCTTAGCTCGCCCTCCGGCGTCTCCAGGCGACCTTGGATGCTGGCCACCTCCCAGGCAGCATCGCGAGCTACCTTCGCCTCCGAACAGCCTGCTTCTCCACGCATAAGCCGTCGAGGCCTGGACCAGCGCCGCCCGAATCGAGCGTCGGCGAATCCAGCCGAAGGCCAGCTCAAGCGCTCGGCCACCAAGCGAGTGGCGCCCGAAGATCTGCACGGCGGTCGATTCGTGGCGCGATCCGGAGACCGTGGGAGAGTCGAGAGACGGCAGATTGGTGGAGTAGGAGGAGATGGCGTGGCGGCGTAGCTGCGCCTCGGCGGAACGGCGCGCACGGCAGTGGAGGCGGCGCCAAGCAAGGCACCTCGGAGGTCGCTGGGCCAAGAAGTGAGCTCACCCGGCAGGCTCGGCCGAGCCTCGCGAGGGCGCTGGGCGGAGAGGCACTGGCGTCGGGATCATCTTCCTTTAGGCGGCACCGCCCACGGATGGAGCCTCGGGGCCCCCTGACTAGCCGCCCGGTGCCGGCTGGCGAGGAACATGGACATCGGATCTAATCAGCGAGCAATAATCAAAGTGAGCGAGGCACTTACAGGTCGTCGCTGGTGGACTCGAGCAGCCTCGGCCATGCCGAAGCCCGAGCGGCTGCGGGATCGGCTTCAAGGGATCTGGGCCGGGCGGCGTCTGCGGATCGCCGGGCCGAGGCGGACCCGAGGACCAGCCAGTCGGTCCTTCTTGGGATCGAGGCGGCTGCCTCCCTCACCCTCATCCTCGTCATCGTCGCTCTCGGGAGGCGGAGAGCGAGGGCTGCGCCGCGAGGAGACCCTTGACTCGCCCAGATCAACCCCTCTCCGGCTCTCTTTCCTCCACCTCTTCACGGATCGGAAGAGGACACGTCCACAGTCCTCCGGAGCCTCCAGCGCGAGCTGAAGAAATGTGCAAACCCGGATACGTATTTTTATTAAGCGGTGGGCTAGTCGAGTTGGTGCAGTTCTAAACAAAGCGTCGTGGCGGGATCTACATGTGGTAGGAGTACATAGCTGTGAGCGACAAATGAAGAGATCTGGATGAAAGAGTTCATTTCGATCTAGGTGTCATACCTAGTGCATCGGGACCGATGAAGATCTACGTGACAATCTTGGTGCAATTGCCTTGGCAAAGGAATCCAGATTTCACAAGAAGGACCAACATATCAAGAGGCGCTTCAATTCCATTGGGACCAAGTCCAAGTGGAGACATAGAGTTTGCAAAATACATACGGATCTGAATGTTGCAGACCGTTGACTAAGCCTCTTCCACAGCAAAACATGATAGACACAAGACTCCATGGGTGTTAGAATCATTCTATGTAATCTAGATTATTGACTCTAGTGCAAGTGGGAGGCTGAAGGAAATATGCCTAGAGGCAATAATAAAGTTATTATTTATTTCCTTATATCATGATAAATGTTTATTATTCATGCTAGAATTGTATTAACGGAAACATAATACATGTGTGAATACATAGACAAACAGATAGTCACTAGTATGCCTCTACTAGACTAGCTCATTAATCAAAGATGGTTATGTTTCCTAACCATAGACATGTGTTGTCATTTGATTAATGGGATCACATCATTAGGAGAATGATGTGATTGACATGACCCATTCCGTTAAGCAGCACTTGATCGTTTAGTATATTGCTATTGCTTTCTTCATGACCTATACATGTTCCTGTAACTATGAGATTATGCAACTCCGTTTACGGAGGAACACTTTAGGTACTACCAAGCGTCTAGCAATGCTGGGTGATTATAAAGGAGTACTACAGGTGTCTCAAAGGTACTTGTTGGGTTGGCGTATTTGAGATTAGGTTTTGTCCTCCGATTGTCGGAGAGGTATCTCTGGCCTTCTCGGTAATACACATCACATAAGCCTTGCAAGCATTACAACTAATGAGTTAGTTGTGAGATGATGTATTCGAGCGAGTAAAGAGACTTACGTGCAGATTGAACTAGGTATTGGATACCGGCGATCGAATCTCGGGTAAAGTAATTACCGATGACAAAAGGAACAAGCGTATATCGTTATGCGGTTTGACCGATAAAGATCTTGTAGAATATGTAGGAACCAATATGGGCATCCAGGTTCCGCTATTGGTTATTGACCGAGAATGGTTCTAGGTCATGTCTACATAGTTCTCGAACCGTAGGTCCCTTGCAACAACGTTTGATGACAGTTCATTATGAGTTTATAAGTTTTGATGTACGAAGGTTGTTGAGTCCGGATGTGATCACGGACATGGCGAGAGTCTCGAAATGGTCGAGACATAAAGATT
Organism: Aegilops longissima; assembly: GCA_021605205.1. Classification (NCBI taxonomy): domain Eukaryota; kingdom Viridiplantae; phylum Streptophyta; class Magnoliopsida; order Poales; family Poaceae; genus Aegilops; species Aegilops longissima. The sequence continues at coordinate 2,799 of JAHIAM010008456.1, forward strand.
GATATATTGGAAGCCTATGTTTGGACTTGGAAGGTTCGGATGAAAGCAGGGCGTTCTGGAACAAGGGGTTACGGAACCCCGGGGGTCTATGGGCCTTGATGGGCCATAAGAGAAGAGGAAGGGCGGCAGGCGCCCCCTCCCCTCTAGTCGAATAGGACAAGGAGGGGCGCCCCTTCCTCTTCCCTCCCAATCCTAGTCCAACTAGGAGAGGGAGAGTCCTACTCGGTGGGAGTAGGACTCCTCGCGCCCCCCTTGGGCTGGCGCACCCCCTTGCTCCTTTATATCACGAGGCGGGGGCACCCATGACACACAAGTTGATCTCGGATCGTTCCTTAGCCGTGTCGGTGCCCCCTCCACCATATTCCACTTGGTCATATCGTGCGGAGCTTAAGGCGAAGCCCTGCGGGAGAAGTCATATCGTCGCGGAGCTTAAGCGAAGCCCTGCGTCGGTGGAGCATCATCATCGTCCTGCGTCGTCGTGCTTGTGGAACTCATCCCGACACTTGCTGGATCGGTCAGGGGATCGTCATCGGCTGAGCGTGTGCTGAACTTCGGAGGTGCCGTGCGTTCGGTGCTTGGATCGGTCGGATCGTGAAGGCGTGTGACTACATCAACGCGTTGTTATAGCGCTTCCGCTTTCGGTCTCACAGTGCGTGGACGGACACTCTCCCCTCGTTGCTATGCCATCACCATGGTCTTGCGTGTGCGTGGGAAAATTTTGAAATTACTCGTTTCCCAGCGGTGGCATCGAGCCTGGTTTTATCGTTGATGTCATGTGCGAGTAGAACACAAGTGAGTTGTGGGCGATATAAGTCATCTTGCTTACCGCATGTCATACTTTGGTTGGCGGTATTGTGAGATGAAGCGGCCCGGACCGACATTACCGTCACGCTTCGGAGACTGGTTTCACCGCTTGAGCACTAGTTGCTTAAAGGTGACGGCGGGTGTCGGTTTCTCTCACTTTAGTTGAACCGAGTGTGGCTCGCCCGGTCCTTGCGAAGGTTAAAACAGCACCAACTTGACAAACTATCGTTGTGGTTTTGATGCGTAGTAAACGGTTCTTGCTCAGCCCGTAGCAGCCACGTAAAACTTGCAACAACAAAGTAGAGGGCGTCTAACTTGTTTTTGCAGGGGCATGTTGTGATGTGATGTGGTCAAGGCGTGATGCTATATTTTATTGTATGAGATGATCATGTTTTGTACGAGTTATCGGCAAGCTGGCAGAAACCATATGGTTGTCGCTTTATTGTATGAAATGCAAAGCGCCATGTAATTGCTTTACTTTATCACTAAGCGATGGCGATAGTCATAGAAGCAATAGTTGGCGAGGCGACAACGATGCTACGATGGAGATCAAGGTGTCGGCGCCGGTGGCGATGGTGATCATGGCGGTGCTTGGCGATGGAATCACAAGCACAAGATGATGATGACCATATCATATCACTTATATTGATTGCATGTGATGTTTATCCTTTATGCATCTTATCTTGCTTTGATTGCGGTAGCATTATAAGATGATCTCTCACTAAAATTAATCAAGAGGTGTTCTCCACGAGTATGCACCGTTGCTAAAGTTCTTAGTACCCGGACACCCGTGATGATCGGGTGTGATAAGTTCTCGTCCATCTACACGGGTGCAAAACAGTTGCACGCGGAATACTCGAGTTAAACTTGCGAGCCTAGCATATAGCAGATATGGCCTCGGAACACGGAGACCGAAAGGTCGGCGTGAATCATATAGTAGATATGATCAACATAGTGATGTTCACCATTGAAACTACTCCATCTCCGTGATGATGGGACATGGTTTAGTTGATTTGGATCACGTAATCACTTAGATGACTAGAGATGTCGTCTAAGTGGGAGTTTTTAATATGATTAATTAAACTTAAATTTATCATGAACTTAGTACTGATAGTATTTTTGCTTGTCTATGTTTCTTTGTAGATAGATGGCTCGTCTTTTGTTCCATTGAATTTTAATCGTTCCTTGAGAAAGCAAAGTTGAAAGATGATGGTAGCAATTACGGACTGGGTCCGTAACGAGGATTATCCTCATTGCTGCCGAAAGAATTACGTCTGGAAGCACGCTGGGTGCGAACTGCTTGCGAACTCGCGAGAAGTTGTGAGCGTCTGGCGAGCAAAGCTGATGACTACTCGATAGTTCGTGTGCCATGCTTCGGCTTAGAACCGGGTCTTCAACGGCGTTTTGAGCGTCATGGAGCATATGAGATGTTCGGAGTTGAAGTTAATATTTCAAGCAAATGCGGATTGAGAGTATGAAGTCTCCAATAAGTTCTATAGCTGCAAGATGGAGGAGAATAGTTACATCGGTGAACATATACTCAAAATGTGCGGTATAATAATCACTTGATTCAAGCGGGAGTTACTCTTCGGATGATAGTGTCATTGCAGAATTCTCTAATCACTGCCACAAGCTACAAGAGCTTCGTGATGAACTATAATATGCAAGGGATGACCAAAACAATTCCGAGCTCTTGCAATGCTAAAAAGCAGGAGGTAGAAATCAAGAAAAGAGCATCAAGTGTTGATGGTCAACAAGACCACTAGTTTCAAGAAAAGGGCAAAGGAAAGAAGAAGGAAACTTCAAAAGAACAGCAAGAAAGTTGCTGCTCAAGAGAAAAACCCAAAGTCGGACCTAAGCACAAGCGAGTGTTTTCTTGCCAAGCGTGGACCTTTGAGCGGAACTGCCCCAAGTATTTGGCGGATAGAGGTGAACAAAGGTATATGTGATATACATGTTATTGATGTGTACCTTACTAGAGCTATTAGCTTTTGGTATTTGAATCTTTGTTACATTGCTAATATTTGCAACTTCGAAGCAGGGACTACTGAATAAATGAGCTTGGCAAGGGCGAAGAGGTGACGATACGCGTGAAATGGTTCCAAAGTCGATGTGATCGCTGTCGGCCTTCTCTACATCTACCAGGATTAGTTTTAGACCTAAATAATTGTTATTTGGTGCCGGCGTTGAGCATGAACATTATATCTGGATCTTGTTTGATGCGAGAATGAGTTATTCATTTCGAGAGAGAATAATGGATTGTTCTATTTATATGAGTAATATCTTTTATGGTCATGCACCCTTGAAGAATGGTCTATTTTATTGAATCTCGATAGTAGTGATATACATATTCATAGTGTTGAAACCAAAAGATGCGAGTTGATAATGATAATGCAACTTATTTGTGCAACTTGCCGTTTGGGTCATATCGATTATGCTTGCATGAAGAAACTCCATCTTGATGGACTTTTGGAATCACTTGATTATGAATCACTTGGTACTTGCGAACCCGTGCCTCATGGGCAAGATGACTAAAACTGCTTTTCTCCGGAACTATGGGCGAGCAAGCTGATTTGTTGGAAATCATACATGCGATGTTTGTGGTCCAATGAATGTTGAGGAGCTTGGCGGGTATCGTTATTTTCTCACCTTCACGAGATGATTTGAGAGCGAATATGGGTATATCTACTAATGAAACACAAATCTGAAACATTTGAAAAGTTCAAAGAATTTGAGTGAAGTGGAAAATCATCATGTAACAAGAAAATAAAGTTTCTCTGATCGGATCGTGGAGGAGAATATTTGAGTTCTGAGTTTGGTTTACATTTGAAACAATGTGGAATAGTTTCGCAACTCACGCCACCAGAACACCACCAGAGAAATGGTGTGTCGAGCGTCATGTCGTGCTTTACTTGATATGGTGCGATCTATGATGTCTCTTACTGATTTACACGCTATCGTTTTGGGGATATGCTTTATGAGCGGCGCATTCACGTTAAATAGGGCACCATCTAAATCCGTTGAGATGACACCGTATGAACTGTGGTTTGGCAAGAAACCAAAGTTGTCGTTTCTTAAAAGTTTGGGGCTCACGATGCTTATGTGAAGAAACTTCAACCGAGATAAGCTCGAACCCAAATGGGAATGTGTCTTCATAGGATACCCAAAGGAGGTATTGGGTACACTTTCTATCACGAATCTGAGAGGCAAGAATTTTACGTTGCTAAATTGGATCCTTTCTAGAAGGAGTTTCTCTAGAAAGAAGTGAGTGGGAGGAAAGTAGAACTTGATGAGATAAGCCATATCTGCTCCCTTATTGGAAATGTAGTTCATCACTGAGAAGCGGTTCTGTGACAACTACACCAATTAGTGAGGAAACTAATGATGATGATCATGACTTGAGATCAAGTTACTCTTGAACTTATTAAGAGTCAACGAGGTAAAATACGCGCTGAGTGGTGCGGTAATCCTATTCAGGAAGTCATGTTACTTGACCATGGCGAACCTACAAACTATGAAGAAGCGATGGTGAGCCCAGATTCATAAAATGGCTGGAAGCCATGAAATCTGAGATGGGATCATGTATGAGAACAAAGTATGGACTTTGGTTGACTTGCCGATGATCGGCAAGCCATTGAGAATAAATGGATCTTTAAGAAAGAAGGCGGGCGATGGTAATGTAGCTGTCTACAAAGCTCGACTTGTTGCGAAAGGTTTTGACAAGTTCAAGGGTTGACTACGATGAGACTTTCTCACCGTGGCGATGCTTAAGTCATCCGAATCATGTTAGCAATTGCCGCATTTTATGATTATGAAATTTGGCAAATGGATGTAAAAACTGCATTCTTGAATGGATTTCTAGAAGAAGAGTTGTATATGATGCAACAGAAGGTTTTGTTGATCCAAGGGTGCTAACAAAGTGTGCAAGCTCAGCGATCAATTTATGGTCAGTGCAAGCCTCTCAGGAGTTGGAATAAGCGGCTTTGATAGTGTGATCAAAGCATATGGTTTTATCTGAGACTTTTGGAGAAGCCTGTATTTACAAGAAAGTGAGTGGGAGCTCTGTAGCATTTACGATATTATATGTGGATGACATATTATTGATTGGAAATGATATAGAATTCTGGATAGCATAAAGGATACTTGAATAAAAGTTTTTCAATGAAAGACCTCGGTGAAGCTGCTTACATATTGGGCATCAAGATCTATAGAGATAGATCAAGGCAGCTTAATTGGACTTTCACAAAGCACATACCTTGATAAAGTTTTGAAAAAGTTCAAAATGGATCCAAGCAAAGAAAGGTTTTTACCTGTTACAAGGTGTAAGATTGAGTGGGAGGACAATGCCCGACCACACTGAGGAAGATAGAGAGAAAATGAAAGATGTTCCTATGCTTACCATATAGGCTCTATCATGTATGCAATGCTGTGTACCAGACCTGCGTATGCTTACTTAATAAAGCTTGGCAGGGAAGGTACCAAAGTAATCGAGGTGGATCAACTGGACAGCGGTCAAGAACATCTGAAATACACGAAAAGGACTAAGGATATGTTTCTGCGTATATGGGTGACAAAGAGCTGATCGTAAATGGTTACGTCGATGCAAGCTTTGACATGATCCAGGACGATTCTAAATATAAACCGGATCACGTGTTTTATTAAGCGGTGGAGCTGTCGGTTGGTGCAGTTCTAAACAAAGCGTCGTGGCGGGATCTACATGTGAAGCGGAGTACATAGCTGCTGGAAGCAAAAATGAAGGAGTGCGGATGAAAGAGTTCATTTCCGATCTAGGTGTCATACCTAGTGCATCGGGACCAATGAAGATCTACCTGACAATACCAGGTGCAATTGCTTGGCAAAGGAATCCAGATTTCACAAGAGGACCAAGCATATCAAGAGGCCTTCAATTCCATTGGACCAAGTCCAAGTGGGAGACATAGAGATTTGCAAGATACATACGGATCTGATATGTTGCGAGACCGTTGACTAAGCCTCTTCCACGAGCAAAACATGATCAAGCACCAAGACTCCATGGGTGTTAGAATCATTCTTGTGTAATCTAGATTATTGACTCTAGTGCAAGTGGGAGGCGAAGGAAATATGCCCTAGAAGGATAATAATAAAGTTATTATTATTTCCTTATATCATGATAAATGTTTATTATTCATGCTAGAAATTGTATTAACGGAAAGCATAATACATGTGTAGATACATAGACAAAGCAGATAGTCACTAGTATGCCTCTACTAGACTAGCTCATTAATCAAAGATGGTTATGTTTCCTAACCATAGACATGTGTTGTCATTTGATTAATGGGATCACATCATTAGGAGAATGATGTGATTGACATGACCCATTCCGTTAACAGCACTTGATGCGTTTAGTATATTGCTATTGCTTTCTTCATGCACTTATACATGTATTCCTGTAACTATGAGATTATGCAACTCCGTTTACGGAGGAACACTTTGGTGCTACCTGGCGTCTGGCGTAGCTGGGTGATTATAAAGGAGTACTACGGTGTCTCCAAAGGTACTTGTTGGGTTAGGCGTGTTTACGAGATTAGGTTTTGTCCTCCGATTGTCGGAGAGGTATCTGGGCCTTCTCGGTAATACACATCACATAAGCCTTTGCAAGCATGTGCAACTAATGAGTTAGTTGTGAGATGATGTATTACTGGAGCAGTAAAGACTTACCGATAGCTTGATTGAACTAGGTATTGGATCACAAGCGATGAATCTCGGGTAATGTATACTGATGACAAAGGAACAAGCGTATGTTGTTATGCGGTTTGACCGATAAAGATCTTCCGTAGAATATGCAAGGAACCAATATGGGCATCCAAGTTCCGCTATTGGTTATTGACCGAGAATGGTTCTAGGTCATGTCTACATAGTTCTCGAACCCGTAGGGAGTCCATGCGCAACGTTTCGATGATGGTTCATTATGAGTTTATAAGTTTTGATGTACGAAGGTTGTTGGAGTCCGGATGTGATCACGGACATGACGGGAGTCTCGAAATGGTCGAGACATAAAGATTGATATATTGGAAGCCTATGTTTGGACTTGGAAAGGTTCGGATGAAAGCAAGGCGTTACCGGACACAGGGAGTTACAGGAACCCCAGAGGTCGATGGGCCTTGATGGGCCATGGGGAGAAGAGGAAGGGCCGGCCCGAGGCAGGCCGCGCCCTCTCCTCTAGTCGAATAGGACAAGGAGAGCGCGGCCCTTCCCTCTTCCCCTCCCAGTCCTAATCCAACTAGGAAGGAAGTCCTACTCGTGGAGATGGGACTCCTCGAGCAACGCCTCCGGTTGCGCACCCCCTTGCTCCTTATATCTCGAGCAGGGGCACCTGCAGACACAAAGTTGATCTGGATGGTTCCTTGGCCGTGTGCGGTGCCCCTCACCATATTCCACCGGTCATATCGTGGCGGAGCTTAAGCTGAAACCCTGCGCGGAGAAGTCATATCGTCGCGGAGCTTAAGCGAAGCCCTCGTCAGTGGAGCATCATCATCGTCCTGCGCGTCGTCTTGTGGAACTCATCCCGACACTTTGCTGGATCGGTCGGGGATCGTCATCGAGCTGAGCGTGTGCTGAACTGGAGGTGCCTGCGTTCGGTGCTTGGATCGGTCGGATCGTGAAGGCGTTGACTACATCAACAGCGTTGTTATACGCTTCGCTTCGGTCTCACAGTGCGTGGACGACCTCTCCCCTCTCGTTGCTATGCCATCACCATGGTCTTGCGTGTGCGTGGGAAAATTTTGAAATTACTCGTTTCCCAACAGAGCCGTCCCATTGAAGCGGGCATGGACTAACCTGCTCCCAATCCTCTGAAGGACAGGCGGGGTGCCCTCAGGTCTCGCCACATCGCTAACCAGGGCTGGAGGACCGTCGCGAGATCCTCGCCGGCCGGGGCCATGGGCTGGTGAGGCCTCCACGAGCGAAATCTTGGCGGCGGGCATTGTGCTCGGAACTCCCTCCCAGGGCCCCGGTCGCCTCCCCCAT